>JAJONR010001136.1:0-114993 GCA_029582245.1 Solanum etuberosum | reverse complement strand
TATATATAAATAAAGGAGAAACATAGAGAATGTGATGTGACACATCTCTATGGCCTCCATTTCTATTTATCTTTTTTTTGTGGTTTTTTTTAGATCTTTTCTTATTTAAATTAATTATGTTATCATAAAAGTGAATCACTTAATTTATTATAAATTAATATTTTATTAATGAAGAAACACTTACAACTAAGATTCTTCACATGCCAAATTATAAAAACTTTATAGCCAACAATAATGTTTATCTTTTTTTTTCTCAATTTTTAATATGTTTTCTCCTTTAATTTATTTAATACAATTAAGTAATAAATTAATTAAGCTCACGTAGTATATCAATTAATACAATTGATATGCTATATATATATCTTCTTTACTTATGTTTTCCCATCATATTTGCTTTTATATTTTTATACCATCATAAGTCATAACTCATCTACTTAATTTCCCCTATTAACAATATTTATAATTCTCATAATTTCCAAACTTTTCATATTCATAACCATTAAATATTTAATGTAAAAGTTAAGACACCTTATGATATTCCTCCATTTAAAAAAAATATAAATTCAATTTTTCATTTCTTAAGATTCAATTCAAAGTTACCATTTATTTCCACTATTGTATTATACTTATGCTTTTATTTGATTTGAATAGTGATAGACTTGTGAAGTGGATAACAACAAGAGCTCACACAATTATGTATTGATTTCATTTTCCTTCTATTTTTTTATGATTAAAGTTGTAATGATATGTGTATTTTATTCTTTCTTTTTTTCTATCCTTTCTTATGTATTACTATGATGCCTCTTAAGTTTAATTTATATGGATTTATGATTGTTGTAAGTCTATAATTTCTTTTGATTAAACTTAGTATTTTAAAATGGAGTAGATCCTAAATAGATATTACTTTCTCATGAATTTATCTCAATTATGGTTGGAATTCTATTATAAGTACTAACCATGTTTAAATTTATAATTAATTTCCTTTTGTTCAAATTAGTAACTTAATTATGTTTCAAAGTCTGCTAATTAATAATCAAGTTTTAAATATTATAATTGATTGCGTAAAAAAATAAATTTTAATGATTGAAATATATTTTTATTTGATATTTATTATGTTTAAGTTCTTCCAACTATCATGAATTATGGCATGACATGAAATTGATAAATATAAAGTAACATGAGGAAGGGAGGGAGAATGGGGTAATTCTAAAGAAATTATATGCGCACAACAAATATTATTTATATTTATTTAGAATTGAAACATAAGTGTGTAGGAATTTTCACGACTAAATCATTATTCGTTGTTTGATGGTAATTATTACTCATTTTATATTAAAAGTATATTAATTGTAATTAACAAACTCAAAATACCTTATCCATTCTTTAATTTTCTTTTTTACTTTGACAAATAGTATATTTATGTGATTTATTTTTAATTTTTTTATACATTATAAGAATAAATATTGTGTTCTTTCACTTTTAAAAAATAATAAATGCATCACATGTAATTTTCTTATGTTTTTCCTCTGAGGAATCAAATTGTATGTCTGTGCACATTTATAGAAAGACATTATTATTTTATTTTATATATTTTTTTATAGGAGAAAATTTTGAAAAATACTCACAAAACCCCAGCTTAGATTTACATATATTAAATATAATATTAGATAAATATATTATCATATTTATAAATACCTCTTTTATATAATAATAGTATATATTAAATATAATATTAGATAAATATATTATCATATTTATAAATACCTCTTATATATATATAATAGTATTTAGTAAATTATCTATTTTATATAACCGCGCGACGCGCGGATGAATTCAATAGTGATAGAATAAGATATAAGGGTGCAAATATCAAATTACTCGAAATATCTTGACGTCCTTCTATCAGAAATATACGTTGGGACGCAATATGCTCTAATAACTTTGCTCCAACGGTCTATACTCAAGAATTTTGCTCAATCAGTTTTTGAAATCCTAACCAAGTAGCTAGAATTTAGAAGAATGAACCGTCTAGCTCAAAATATTACTAAAATTTTAGCAAATATTAAATTATGAAACTAGTTACTAAAAGTTTTAACATATCGATTTAAAATTTTGGGAACAAACGAGGTACCTATGACACTAAACATTCTTCAAATAAGTGTAGTAACCTAAGAATTTTAATTAGGAATATTACTCATTGGTGCTAAACAAACACAGCATGTCAAGACGTTAAAATGTCACAACCGTGCTAGTTGTCAAAATATGTCATTTTCACAAATCCATCAAGCTCATTTGATATATGCCAGTTTAGCATATTGTTGACTCATGATTTTGGACATTCTTACCGATTTAATTTTATTGCAAAGGCGATTCTAACTAATAACGTCGATTTATCTTTGAATAAATGGAAAAAAAATGTTTTTATAGATTCCTTACCAATTTTTTATAAAAGATTTTCATTCTTACATATAAGAAGAAATTTCTATTTCAATATATAAGAAATCTGAAAAAATGTTATTTCTTTTGTTCATTTCGTAAGTGATCAAAAGATCTTAATTCTTTCGGATGAACCACAACCACGCATGATTGTCGATGCATGGATTTTAATTTAATGAAAGTAATTCTCATTAAATTTCTATCACATCGATTTTAATTATGTTGAGCTGCCAGTTGGATCCAACCAAGTAATGCACTCGTGCGCACTGTTCAGGACATTCTTATGAATTGAGCCCACATATCAATTTCTTCCTAAAAAAGAGTGTGTTTCTATATTTAGGACTAATATTTTCAATTTTAATATTTCGTGTGTCAAGTTTAAAATTATAACATATTTTTAATTTAATATTATAAAATTCAATGGTTTTTTTTTTTAAAATTCTGTATTCAGTCAAACTAAAAAACTTAAAAATTGAAACGGTGGGAGTACTACAAATGTTTTTAATTGAATGAGGGGTGCAACGAACTAAAGGCTCCCTCATTCTTGAATGGGACTGCACAGCACAAAATGATGGTCAACACTGAATAGGCCTTGATGACCCATCACTATTTCACGGGTCATTTTGAATGATTTTTGTGTAAGAGTATTTGAAGGACCACCTTAAAATGGGACGTGCATTAATGCATGCATGTATTCATATTTTTCTTCGTTGTTTTTTATCCACCAAAAATTGCTTGTAGGGCTGTGTTGAATTTGTACTGCTGGTCGTTGTTATATATGTACAGTTTTGGCAAGGAGTAATTAGCTTCACATTCTCTCCCTCACTAGTGGTATATGTGAATGGCAGAAGTTACCAGTGATAAGTGGATAATTTACCTATTTATTTGGTCTATTAACTTTTATTATTTTACGTTTTCAAGCAATTATGGCGGTTTAGCCACAAAGGATAATGTTTTATAATTTACAGATGTCTGAAAGTTCAATAGTCACAAAACAACAATCAAAATGAATTAAATAAGTCAATCTCAATGTCAAGTAGTTTAGTCACAAACAACAAGTATATAAATCACAATTAGCAACCAAGTTATGCATAAGTATAAAATGCATCAAGTCACAATAATCAATATCTCACCGAAACCATTTTCAATCGACTTTATAACATTTGTTGGAAATGACCTCGGCACAATAACACTCGCCGGAAATGACCTCAACCTAATAACACTTGCTGACAAAGACCTCACCATAATAACACTTGTCCACAAAGACCTCGGCATCATAAATCATCACGATGTTCAATAATCAATGCACACAAGCATTATCACACCACAAGGAAGAGACAACAAGTCGTACAATTCAAGTCCACAATTGTGCTTTCAAGCATTTCATCAGTCAATCAGCAAGGGTCACAATAAGGAAATTCACATCAACATGTTCATCACATAGTCTTTTTCATTTCAACATCTATTTATTCATTTAGATACATCAAGTGGAAAATTAAACCCTTCACCTCATCCCCATTACTCCCAACACACAAGTAACGAAGGAAGCACACAAATTCTACTAGAATACAAGGTTTAGGAGATCATTTGTCTTAAATCAATCAAAAATCACTCCAATAGCTGAGTCTTCCCCTTTCGAACACTTCCAAAGCCACACAATCTATATACAAGCAAGTATTCACAATCACTTTCCGAAAACAATAATACCAACATCAATTCTCTTGAAAAGTGAGTCAATCAACACAAAATCCAATTTCAAAATTAAGGTTTGAATCCAAATTTTAATTCTTGAAAAAATTACTAAAGGCTTTAGGAACTCATTGGGGAAAATCATTTCGAAAAAGGGCTTAAAATCAATTCAAAATCTCCATTTTAGCTAAAACGGACTGACCTTCGCAAAAGCGAGGTCAGCAGACACCAACAAAATCAACCAACTCTTAAAACATCGAAAGGACCATCGAGATTCGTTCAGAACCCTGTATGCACAAACCATATATGCAAATCAATTATACTCGATGTTTCAGACTCAATGGAACCATCGAATTACGAATTTGATTTCTCCTTGACCTGACATCCGTGAAAACCACAAGAACTAACTCAACGCCTGAAAATGCTAAAACAAGCTTGGACCTCTCAAAAATCAATCAAGACATCACCTAGACCTAAAGTCATCCTTCGAATCCAACGAAACTCTTGAAATTCTGATCCGAGCATCCAAACTCCGAATGTTGACCAAAGTCAACCCAAAGGCTAAATTTCCACATTTCACAACTTAGTACGTCAAATCCTCAAAAGGACTCCGAATATGAAACCGACAACTCTCACAGACAAAATTCCACATCTCAGGACTGATGGAATCAACATAATTCCATTCCAACACTCAAAACTCCATAAGACACCAAAATTCACTTTATTAACCACTTTAGCCTTCCAAAGTCAAAACTTACCAAATTCTCAACTTTAAACTCAAAGTTCAAAACCAACTTTCAAAACCAACTTTCAAAACTCAACCAAAAACCACTCGGGGTTGATATCGGGAGGGGCAAAATGGTAAATTCACAAAACTTTCCAGAAATGACCGATCGGGTCATTACACTATTTGATAGTAATGGAGTTTTTTGTTGGAGAAATTGTTTCAGAGATGTTCTCTGTGTCAAGACATAGATTTGATGCAGGAGATTTTGGAGAGGAAATGGAAGTTGTTGAAAATTATGTGAAGAAGGTAGAGCAAATTTATTTTGCCAGAAATTCAGGTTAGGGGGAAGATTTGTTGGGTATTTGCCGAGTTTCTTACCATAAATATGTTTTCCTTTTCCTAAAAGGAAAACATAAAGTCTCCATATTTGACTAGTCCTTTTCTTATAGGAAAAGATTTAAATTTCTATAAATAGATACTCATTCCTTCTAACTTAATTAACATTCACAATGTAGCCCTAGGGGCTTTGAGAGTTTTGGTTATGGGGGAGAATTTGTGGGACATAATCATTTGAGTGAACTTCTTTGTATTTCGAGTGAATTGAGTGAGATTATTTATCTCTATATTTTTTACTCTCATATTTATACAGTGGATTGCTCATCTTCTTTGTGGACGTAGGTCGGTTGAACGATCCACGTTAAATCTTTGTGTCTCATGGTATATTTCTCGTTTGTCTTCTTACTCGTGGTCTTTTAAAGTTTGCTTTGTTAGCTTCCGCATAACACCTAATTATTTCGATCCTAACAATTTGGACTCAATTTCTGCTCTTTATTATTTTTCCTTAATTGCTCCATTCTTTCGTATCTTTCATAACCAATCAAATTGTCCTTGTGCATTCATGTCTAGGAAGAACTTGTTCACCTGAGAATATACAGAAGAAATCAAATGGTGAATCAAATTCACTTTGTGAAACATCAAAACTCCATTCATGTTCTCCTATTTCACAACATATAATCAACTTAATGACACCTTATAATTACACTAATTTCTCATACCAAAATGAGCAAATTTCTTCGATATTATGCTCTTAATAACTTATATATACTGAGACTGTAAAAAATAATTACACTATGAGGTCACTTAAAAATATTTACGGGTAACCATCATTAAAGGATGATAAAAAAATTGATTGGCAAAGGATTTTTTTTTAAAAATAAATAAATATGGCCCTGTGGGCCAGTTTTGTTTATTCAAATCTATAAAGAACAAGAACAAAGTTTGGTCAGCCCACAAATGGGTCTGGACCAAATAAAGTTGGGAAAATTGTTTAAATAGCAAACTATTAATTCAAATTAAATGTTATAACCACAGTTTCATTTAATTTTAATCCATAGCAAATACTTTGCCATTCGCCTCTCTCCCCAGAAATCTCGCTCGCCACTCTCCCTGATCTCGCTCGCCACTCTCCCTCGCCTCTCTCACTTTATACAAATACAAATGTATAAATTGTGTTTGTGTTTGTGTTTGTATAAAGTGAGAGAAAACTGTATATACAAATACAAATATATATACATATCTCTTCATCCTATACACTTATAGTTATACAATAAAAATCTTCCCCTGCCCAGTTCTCTTTTGCCTTTCTCTCTTTCTCGCTTTATATAAACAAAAATTATAAAAAATACAATATATAATTTGTGTTTGTATAAAGCGAGAGAGAGATTTGATATACAAATACAGCTGTTTTAACTCGATTCAATTGTATACGAATTCAAATTTTATGCAGATATACAAACACAAAGAACATATACATATACAAACACAATTTTCATAGACACAGACACCCGATTTATACAAATCAGATGCCTGCGATTTTATACAAATCAAAGTTGTCTGCGATTTTTATACAGATCTGATGCTCCATGGGAAACTATGTTTGTTATGGAGCGCAAATAGCAAAACTGTAGCTATAGAGCGCTAATATGATTTTTATGTTTGCTAAACCTAAAATTTACTCAATAAAGTTAGAGCTAAATAAAAAATAAAACAAAAATTAGAAAATGAAAGTAAATCAAAATCTAATCTTTCTGATAAAGTAAAATTGACTAGTTCTCAATATTTAATTAAGAAATTCAATTGTTGGTCATTAAGAATACAAAAGAAAATTTTAAATTTACATGATACGATCTATCAGGATCTATCCATATTTTCCCAATCAACTTTATTAAAAATTTGAATAGATCCATATACACCTTGGTTGACATGAGTATGTAAGTCATGTTATACAGTTGAATATCAAGCCTTTCGTTTTCTATTTTGATTTGTAGAAAACTCGTGATGAAATTTCATAATCTTTTGTCATATGAGATACGCCAATAATCTATATTCATAGTAATTTCCCATGATCATCATGATTTTAGTGGAACTCATTATCCACAAACTAAATTTAAAAGAAAATTATAACATATTAATAATGAGACTAAGAAATTGATGGACACCCTTCATGTATTATTGATTGGTTGGTATTGTGAAATATATGGGACATGCTCTCTTAAATGCAGTCATTCTCTACCGTATAAATTAAAGAACTAGTCATGACCCAAAAAAAAAAATTGAAATTTCATCTAACATGCATGTTGTGAACGAGAAAGGTCTAGTCTTTCATCATCTATAAATAACCATAGAAAGCCTAAACAAAATCTTAGTTAAGTCCCTTTCAACATTTCCTAACAAATCTAATCAATTATTAAAAGAACATGGCCTCAAGAATAAAGATAATACTTATGGTTAGGTAAAAAATGCCAAATTATGATTCAAAGAAATCAAATGCACTTTGTCACACACGTATATGTATCTCATAATTGAGGGTTGTTAGCAAAGATGATTTTAATGCATGTTCTTTGAAGTTTCTAACAAATTTTGCTAATGATTGAGAGGATCAAAATACAAGGCCATGGTCCATGTGAACAACTATCACATTTGGGGTAGGCATATCTATATTGAAATACTTCAATGAAATTATCTACGCAAAATTAATAATTTTATATATTTTCATTCTTCATATATATGTAATATATACTAGCAATAGTTTTTTTTTTTTCAAAGTTAGGTTTTAATTTTAAAAAAAATGTAATATTAAAAAAAAACGTTTAATTAGTGCTCCACGATTGCTGTTGTTCCCTTTTTTTCTCAAAATCTTTTACCTTCCATGATTTACTCAAATTGGTTATATATATTCTCTCCTATCAATAAAAGGTTTCTTAATAAAAATAAAATTTTCTTTCTACTCATTTTGTTCGACTGTTCAATCATGGATACCAACAATTATTCAATCCTAATTCAATATAAAGGACGTTGGGACGCATCAGGTATTATTGATAATTTAATATTTAATTGGTGTTTTTTTAAGTGATTTTTCTAATTGAAAAATCATTATCGTTATGTTGTAGTATACTATGTTGGATATGAGTTTTTGTGTTACAATCGAAAAAACAACATTAAAAATCACTTTTACAAAAATTGAAATTTGTCTATAATGAGTCGTTTAATTAATGGTGTAAAATAGGTTGTTGTTGTTATTCACCAGTTCCGTATTTTGATTTTTTTTTTGTTATTAATTCTTTGGTTTGTTTTGTAGGGTTTTGAGGTTTGGAATAGAAAGCATATTTAGTTGTCTCAAAAGATAATCTCAGAATGTTTTAGAAATAAACATTCAACTAGCCAAAGTGGCAACTCAAGTCTCAACATAAACAACTGAAAATGAAAAGACTCATGAACTATGTCTATCTATCTATGAATCCTCTAATAATATGAGGGATGTCGGGACAGGACCCCCGATCATCCTAAAAAAACTGAAATGATAACATAATAAAAGGGAACTTCCGGAAGCAAGGAAGCTCACCAAATGACTCTGGAACTCGACTGGATCAACGAAGCGCTGGATGCTGATCCTGGCTACCTGTATAGGCATCATAAAAGATGCAGGCAAAATGGCGTCAATACATGGAATGTACGAGCATGTGAGGGAAAATCTAAAACAAGACATAAGCTTGAACTGGAACTGAAAGAAACACTTACCCCGTCCCAACTCAACTTAGGGATACAAAGCACTAGTAAACAATGCATTATAACGAAAGGTTTTAAAATGTAGATAACAACTTCATGAATTTAAAAATACAATATACTAAGTCTGTATGCAAGAATACAAAATAAACTTGTTTGTATATGAAAATACAAAATAGACTCTGGGGAGATTCTCTAACCGACAACCATCACTATGAGCTATGTGATGATATAACATCTAGCCCACGCTGCTAGAACTGTCCTATACTTTGCCGGGGTATAAAACCTACTACTAAGTGGATCCACTAGTCTATGCTAAAAAGCATTATGGAATCATCTAAAAAGTATGACCCTTTCTACCCACGTTGGCTACATGGTTTATAGGGGCTGTGAGTTGTATGAACTCTCCCCAATATCGGTGCTCAATACTACTCCCAAAATATACTAGCTCTTATGTTTTTAAAAACATAACTCTTTCTATGGTCTGAGATTATGACTCAAAAATCTTTCTATTAAAATAGATGGTACTCAGAACTGCTCATGAAAACTCTTTTTGGAAATCGGTGTTTCCTCTCTGCTTAAATGTGAAAACATTTATTCTTGGAAATACTTAGTTTCCATATATCATTTTTAAATAAAATGAACTCAGCTCTACTCTTTCTCAACTCAGTACTCAAGTCATTTAAAACAAGCTTTAAAACAATTTGTAAAAGACCTCTTAAAATGACTCGAAGAACTCTCAAGACTTGACTCTTAGCTCTACCTTGAATTTGAATTATGGATTCAAGGTTATGATTTATGATAGGAAGGATATCGTGATGATTAAATGAGTTTTAGATAGTTAATAATGAAAAACAGTTGAAAAACACTGTGTAAGGAACAAGTCCGTGAAGCGGAGATGAATTATAATATTTGGTCGTGAAATAATTTCTAAAACAGTGGAGTCCGGGTTCTCTCCGCGACGCGGAGAGGGAAATTTCACTCTGGGGAACAGTTCCGCGACACGGACCTGGTACCTTATTTTCTGCCGATCTTTTCTTACTCGTTTTTCAACCCTAATTCGCCTAGAATTGAATGGTTTCTTTCCCAATCACTTAGATTCGAATACTCAACTTCTGTACACGATAATCTACTCCAAACCACCCTCAATTCACTAATTTTTATCTCAAGAACTCATCAAACCCATCCTAATTCAAGAACGGAAACAATACTTTCAAGAAACAAATCAAGAACTCAAATTCTTCAACTTTAAGAATGAAACTTCGTTGAAAATAACATGATTGGAGTGCGGGTGAACGAACCCAACACTATGAGAAACTCACATATCTCTTAGGGATTAAACCCGTGGCGAAACGACCTTCGATTTGCAAGAAAACTTGAAGAACGCCTTGACTTTTCTCCTTTTATCCTCTTCTTGAACTTCTCTCAAAACCCTAGCGTAAATTAGGATTCATAAGACTGAACCAACTTAGTTTAGACCCATAAATATTACCAAAATTCGTTTTAAGTTGATTGGGTAAGGAAAAGATCAAAATACCCCTCTTAAATCTGGGTAACTTTCCTTAAATAGACAGTCTAACTTCAAACGGGCATATATCCCTCGTACGAGCTCGAAAATTAGCAAACTTGATGGCGTTGGAAAGAGGATTCCAAGAACTTTCATTTGATATCTTATGGGCCACCTAACTCATCCTGTACTGAAAGTTATGGTCGTTTGAAGTTGACCCAAAACTCACAACTTAAGCATAACTTGTAAAATTCCAGAATTTACTCTTTCCAAATTAATTCTTTCTAAATTTAGCTCTTTCTAAGGCGGGATGTTACAATATATCCCCCTTGGGAACATTCGTCCTCGAATGAGATCACTCTAAAGTAAAACTAAGGGTGGAAGCATTTAACACCCAACTCAAAATACTCATCATGCATATTAACACAACATTTCAACTTAAAAAGTACTAAGAAAAGAATTAGTACCTTCATTGGGAATTTCTCCGGTCTCAAAGAGTTGTGGTTATCTCTTTTTCATATCCTCCTCAGCTTCCCAAGTAGCTTCCTCAACAAACAGATTCCTCCTTAAGACCTTGACTGATGCTACCTCTTTGGTTCTCAACTTGCGAACCTGACGATCTAGAATCTGAACAGAAATCTCCTCGTAAGATAAGCTATCTGTAATACCAATGTCTTCAGTTGGTATAATCAGTGAAGGATCGCCCATACACTTCTTCAACATTGAAATGTGGAATACCGGATGGACTGCCGCTAACTCTGACGGTAGCTCCAACTCATAAGCTACATTGCCAATCCTCATAACACCCTTCATGGGTGAAACCTTCATATAAACTCAATCATCTATTTCAAACTCTAAGTCTCTTCTCCTAACATCAGTATAGGATTTCGGACGACTCTACGCTGTTTTCAACCTCTCTTGAATAGTCTTCACCTTTTCCATAGCTTGATGAACTAAGTCTGGTCCTATCAATCCAGCTTCACCAACCTCAAACCATCCAATAGGGGATCTACATCTTCTCCCATAAAGAGCCTCATATGGAGCCATTTGGATGCTAGAGTGATAACTGTTGTGTAAGCAAACTCTATTAACGGTAAGTGATCATCCCAACTACCCTTGAAATCAATCACACAGGCCCTCAACATATCATGTAAAGTCTGAATCGTACACTGTGCTTGAACATCAGTCGGAGGATGAAAAATAGTACTCAAATTTACCTGTGACCCCAAACCTTTCTGGAAGGACTTCCAAAAGTGTGAGGTGAATTGCGTACCTCTATCTGAAATAATGGACACCGGAATTCCATGAAGTCTGACTATCTCTTGGATGTATAACATGGCATAATCCTCTACTGTAAAAGTAGTCTTTACCAGTAAGAAATGGGCTGATTTAGTCATTCGATCTACAATCACCCAAATCGAATCATGCTGCCTGTGAGACCGCGGTAAGCTTGTAATGAAGTCCATATTGATCATCTCCCACTTCCATTACGGAAGGTCTATCTTCTGAGCCATACCACCGGGCCTCTGGTGCTCTACCTTGACTTGTTGGCAATTCAGGCACTTAGAAATGAATTCTGCAGTACCCTTCTTCATACTACTCCACCAATAGACTTCTCTCAAGTCGCGATACATCTTTGTGGAACCCGGATGGATAGAATATCTGGAGATATGAGCTTCCTCCATGATCCTCTCTTGGAGTTCATCCACCTTTGGCACACACAATCTACCTTGGTACCTCAATACACCATCTCCCCCTTGTTCAAAAGCCATCACTTTCTGCTTATGAACATTTGCCTTCAATTCAAGCAAAATAGGATCTTGGTCTTATTTCTCTTTTACTTCAGACACTAGTGACGATTCAACCCCATTTATCACCACTACACCTCATTCGTTGGAATCCATTATCCAGACTCTCAATCGTGCAAGTCTGTGCACATCTTTTGCTAACTCTTTCTTGCCTTCCTCAACATGGGCGGTACTACCCATAGACAATCTGCTCAAGGCATCAGCAACAACATTAGCCTTACCTGGGTGATAGAGAACACTCATGTCATAATCCTTGAGTAACTCTAACCACCTCCTCTGTCTGAGATTAAGCTCTTTCTGACTAAACACATACTGAAGACTCTTGTGATCGGTGAACACATCCACATGAACACCATAAAGATAGTGACGCCATATTTTCAAAGCGAATACTACATCAACCAACTCTAATTCATGGGTTGTGTAATTCCTCTCGTGAATCTTAAGCTGTCTGGAGGCATAAGCTATAACTTTGCCATCCTGCATCAATACACAACCCAGGCCAACTCTGGACGCATCACAATATACCACAAAACCTTGCGTACCTTCTGGTAAGGTCAATACTGGGGCAGTAGTCAACCTAGTTTTCAATTCCTGAAAGCTTTTCTCACAAGCTTCAGACCATTGAAACTTAACTATTTTCTGAGTCAACTTGGTCAACGGGGATGCAATAGATGAGAACCCCTCGACAAACCTTCTATAATAGCCAGCCAATCCCAAGAAACTCCTAATATCTGTTGGAGATGTTGGTCTAGGACAGTTCTGCACTGCTTCAATCTTTTGAGTATCAACTCGAATCCCTTCACCAGAAACAATGTGGCCTAAGAATGCCACGAACTTAAGCCAAAATTCACACTTGGAAAATTTAGCATACAACTCCCTATCCTTGAGAGTTTGAAGAACTACTCTGAGATAACTAGCACGATCTTCCTCATTCCTCGAATATATTAGAATGTCATCAATGAATACGATAACATACATATCTAGATAAGGCTTGAATACTCTATTCATAAGATCCATGAATGTTGCAGGAGCATTAGTTAGGCCAAAAGACATAACCAGAAACTCATAATAACCATAGAGGGTCCTGAATGTTGTCTTAGGAATGTCGCTTTCTCTTACTCTCAACTGATGATAGCCTGATCTGAGGTCAAACTTAGAAAAACAAGTGGCACCCTGAAGTTGATCGAAGAGATCATCAATTCTCGGAAGAGGATACTTATTCTTAATAGTAACCTTGTTCAACTGACGGTAATCTATGCACATTCTAAGAGAACCATCTTTCTTCCTCACAAATAGGACCGGAGCACCCCAAGGTGAGACACTTGGTCGAATGAAGCTTTTCTCAAGAAGGTCTTTCAACTGCTTTTTTAACTCCTTTAACTCATCTGGAGCCATTCTATACGGAGGAATAGATATAGGATGAGTATCAGAATGAATATCTATACCAAAGTCTATTTCTCTCTCGGGAGGGACTCCGGAAAGATCATCTGGAAAGACCTCTGGAAACTCACTCACTACTGGAACTGTCTGAATAGGTGGTGTCTCAACACTAGAATTAACTTGGACTAAGTGATAGATGCACCCCTTAGAAACTAATTTTTGGCCTTAAGGTACGAAATGAAACGACCCTTAGTCACTGTTGAACTACTTTTCCACTCAATAACTGGCTCATTAGGAAACTGGAACTTAACTACTCGAGTTCTACAATAAACTGAGGCATAACAGGCATGAAGCCAGTCCATACCTTGAATAACATCAAAATCTACCATGTCTAGCGCGACTAAGTCATCCATGGTGTCCTTGTGATTGATAGAAATGGTACAACCACGATAAACTCTCTCAGCTAGAATAGACTCACCAACAGGTGTAGAAACACTGAAGGGCTCAAGAAATTGCTCAGGAAGAATATCAAAATTCATGGCAATATAAGTAGTCACAAAAGATAGACTCGCTCCTGGATCTAGCAAAGCATATACATCAAAAGAAAAGAGTTTGATCATACCAGTGACAACATCTAGCGAATCCTCTAGCTCTTGGCGACTAGTGATAGCATATAGATGGTTTGCCCATCCGCCTGTCCCTATAGTAGCTCCTCTAGGTGCAATTATTTCTGGTGGAGCAACTGAAGAAGATTGGGCTCTATTGCCCCCATTACAAATCACCTTGCCTGTTCTCAGGGCACTCTTTCATGAAGTGAACATTCTGACCACACTTGAAGCAACCAGTGGATCCATCACGACACACTCCTGAGTGGGTCCTACCACACTTAGCACATGCATAAGTCTTATTTCCTCCTTTTGCCACACTAGCTTGAGACTGTGCAGGTCTAGCTTTGAAATTTTGTCAATTCTAATTTCTGAACTCATATTTGTTCCTTAGTGCAGGTGCACTAGCAGATGATGGAGTAGTGTCACGACCCAGACCGTCGTGATTGGCACCCACACTAATCCTTCGGTGGGATAAACATTAATACTAACCAACTAAACTACAACGGAGACATTTAAAGATACAGAAGTAGGTTTAAATGCAGAAATAAACTGGAGTTCCCATAAACTTCAGAAGTCTAACAAAACAATTGCGGAAAACAATGCCTAGAACCTGAAAGTAAATGTACCAAAACTCTAAAGTTCAACAAGTCTAAGAGTAAGGGGTACAACCCCGAACTAAATAAGAGAATATCTAATGTACTAGTATAAGTCCGAATAAAATGGACTAAACAAAATGAGAACTCATGGTAGCCTGGAAGAATTGACTCACCCTTGAATTCGGTCTCGATCAGTTGTCTCCTAAATGAGGTCTGTCAGTAGCCGCCTGAAGATGCCCTGTACTCAACAAAGAAAGAGTAAGTGCAGTATCAGTACACAATCACAGTGTACTGGTAGGATCACGCGGCTATTCCAGTAAGCGAAACATATATAAGCAGTCACAACATAGTAAACATGACATGCACAGAATATATACACACATTGGTTATCATTTCCGGAGCAATGTACAATTTCATATTCTCAATACAAGTAAATATAACAATTCAATGGTCCTCTCATGGTACCCATAGCCAAACTGTTAGTGTGCCGGAACATGTCACCCGATCCCAATTAGTGTGTCGGAACGTAACACCGATCTAATTATGTGTTGGAATGTGACACCTGATCCATATTAGTGTGTCGGAACGTGAAACCGGTCCAATCATCATACCACAATCACAATCACAATCACAATGTACATTCTCATAATCATACAATCAATGTTGATTCATGGTATACAATCGTTCATTCATACTCATTTACATTAGGTTTGATCAACAATGCTACATTCACATATATACATGCATTACAATGAAGCAAATACCCACATACATCACACAAACATGAAATCAAACCATCACCTACCTCGAAACCAAGCTTGAATCCCCCTAAGGCACTTGATTCTTCCCTTTCCGGATTCTTTCCGCTTGTTCTAGGTCTACAAACAAGTAATAATACGCAAGGATCAATAATTAAGGTCTAACTAACCCAGATTATAACAAACCCAATAACTCAAGACCAAACCCATGATCCCCATACCCAAATTAAGACTTTTTCCACCAGTAGATTCAGATCAAAACCTTCCCCCAATAATAATTACCCAAGAATCTAAGTTCTATGAATCAAAAAATGGATTAGGGGAGTAAAATCCTTACCTTTAGTGCTAGAAGAGGTGGAAAACTGTCAAGAACTTGCCCTGGTTCGTTTCTTGGCTCTCAAGAAAGTTGCAGAATAATACTCCCTCCGTTTCAAAAAGAATGACCCAATTTCCTTTTTAGTCTGTTTCAAAAAGAATGACCCTTTTCCATATTTGGTAACACTTTAACTTCAACTTTCCACATGGCATGTTTAAGGCCACAAGATTAAAGGGCATTTTGGTACATTTGACATAACTTTAATTTAGAACCACACGATTTAAAAGTCTTCTTTCTTTTCTTAAACATCGTGCAAACTCAAACTAGGTCATTCTTTTTTAAACGGAGGGAGTAACATTTTTGGGGTTTAATCCTGACTTAATTCGCGACTGGGCCGCTACGACGGACCCCATCCTGCTACAGCGGCCCCGCCCTTGTGGGAATAATCCCACCACAGTAGCTTACACGGAGAAAGAGAGTCGGAATTTGAGTTCCAAATCCCCATTTCACAACAGACCCTCAACCAATGACGTTCAAAAACTACCCGTCCACGCTAAGATCAGTTTCGGGAGTTCTACTCACCTGAATTTGATTCCGTAAATTCGTATGGGTTCCTTAAAGTCTTAGTTATCTACTCATGTGATCAAATTCATAATTAGATCTCTTATTCATTACCAGATTTCCCTAGACCTCACTGACTCAGATTTTTTCCAAATCTAGACTAGGCTAGGAATTCCCAAGTTGCTACTCAAAAGTTTTCTGGCCCCAATTCTTTCCTCATTGGCTTTTCCCTAACGGCGGAATCAGGTCGTTACAATAGATACCAATTTACCCATCACTCGTCCCCGAGTGATCAACTAGGAAAAACTGGCTAAAATAAGGGTAGAGTAGTACTTGAATCGTCGAACAACTGGGGATACTTGTCTCGCATGTCCTTATCGGTCTCCCAAATAGATTCCTTCACCGGACAATGCTTCCATTGGACTTTCAGATACTTTATCTCCTTGGTCCTCAGCTTCCGAATGTCGCGATCAAGAATTGCCACCGGTTCCTCCTCATACTGAAGGTCTTTATCTAGAAAACCTGAGTCCCATTTGATGATGTAATCCCCTTCCCCGTGATCCTTCTTCAACATGGACACATGAAATACTGGATGAACTCCAGATAGGTTTGGAGTTAAAGCCAATGTATAGGCCACTGGTCCTACACAGTCAAGAACTTCAAAGGGTCTAATATACCGAGGACTAAGCTTGCCCTTCTTACCGAATCTCATCACCCCCTTCATGGGTGACACTTTATGAAGAACTGTCTCACCAGTCTGAAATGTCATGTCTCTTACCTTATGGTCTGCATACTTTTTCTGTCGACTTTGGGCTGCTAGGAGCTTAGCTTGGATGCTTCTTACCTTATCATGAGCATCATTTACCAAGTCAAACCCCAAAGGTTTCACATCTCCAGCCTCAAAATATCATATGGGTGATCTACATCCCCTCTCATAAAGTGCCTCAAATGGTGCCATATGAATGCTGGAGTGGTAACTATTATTATAGGAGAACTCACACAAGGGTAGGAACTTATCCTAATGCCTCCAAAGTCGATTACACATGCCCTCAACATGTCCTATAGCACTTGAATAGTCCTCTCTGACTGCCCGTCCTCTTGCGGATGGAAGGCTGTGCTAAAGGTGAGTTGAGTACCCAACTCCTCATGCAATTTTCCCCAAAACTTGGACGTGAACTACGTACCATGGTCTGAGATGATAGAAAGGGGCACCCCGTGCAGCCTCACTATCTCTTTCACATAAACCTTAGCCAACTGCTGAGCATTATAGTCTATTTTGACTGGAATAAAATGGGTTGACTTAGTCAATCAGTCAACCACTACCCAAATAGAATCAAACTTCCCCAAAGTCTTGGCGAGACCAACCACAAAATCCATAGCTATCCTTTCCCACTTCCATTTCGGAATTGGAATTCTCTGAAGCAAACCTGCAGGCCTTTGGTGCTCATATTTGACTTGCTGGCAGTTTTGGCACTTAGCCACAAACTTCAGCTATGTCTTTCTTCATGCCAGGCCACCAATAATGTCGCTTCATATCTCGGTACATCTTGGTCACACCCGGATGAATGAAATACCGCAAACCATGGGATTCTGTCAACAAATTTTGAATCAAGTCGTCCACTCGAGGAACACAAATTCTTTCTTTAAAACTGAGCACACCCCCCACATCAAGAACCATATCTTGCGCCTTACCAGACACGGTCTTCTTTCTAAGCTCATTCAAATTCTCATCCTCAAACTGTTTGGCCTTGATCTCCTCAATAAATGTGGCCCTAACCTCAATGCTAGCTAACACCCGACCTTTTTCTAAGATGCACAACTGTATGAACTTAGACTCCAAGGTTCGAATTTCCTTAGCCAAAGGTCTCTTGGATACACCCAAGCAAGCTAGACTACCCATACTCACCGCCTTCCGGCTTAATGCGTCTGCCACCACGTTAGCCTTTCCCGGATGATACCGGATGGTTACATCATAATCCTTGAGTAACTCCATCCACCTTCGTTGTCTCAGATTTAGATCCTTTTGAGTGAATACATGTTGTAGGCTACGGTGGTCAGTAAATACCTCACACTTGACACCATAAGGATACTGCCGCCAGATCTTAAGGGCAAATACTACCGCTGCCAACTCCAAATCATTTGTCGGGTAGTTCCTCTCATGTACCTTCAACTGTCACGAAGTATAAGCTATGACATTCTTATCATGCATCAACACAACACCCAAACCAGAATATGAAGCATCACAATAAACAATGAAATCCTTACCTTCCACCAGTAGTGCAAGAATAGGTGTTGTGGTCAACAGCGTCTTGAGCCTTTGAAAGTTGTCCTCACATTTTTCAGTCCATTCAAAATGTACCTCTTTTTTGGTCAACCTTGTCAGATGTGTGGCAATGAAAGCAAAGGTCTTCACAAATCGACGATAGTAGCTGGCAAAGCCCACAAAACTCCTAATTTCAGTCACAGAACTAGGTCGGACCCAATTCCTGACTGCTTCAATCTTTTGGGGATCTACCATTACCCCTTCCCTTGAAACTACATGACCCAAAAAGACAACCAAAGTCAACCAGAACTCACACTTAGAAAATTTAGCATACAATTTTTGTCTCCCAAGAACACCTAGAACAATGCGAAGATGGTCGTCATGCTCTTCCTTACTCTTCGAATAAACCAAAATGTCATCAATAAAAACAATAACAAATGAATCCAAAAATGGTTTGAACACACCATTCATCAAACTCATGAAAGCTGCAGGCGCATTTGTCAACCCAAACGACATCACTAGAAACTCGTAGTGCCCATAGCGGGTTCTGAATGCTGTTTTTGGTATATCATCAGGCCTAATCTTTAACTGATGGTAACCAGACCTTAGATCAATCTTAGAGAAAACAGATGCACCCTGCAATTGATCAAAAAGATCATCTATCTGAGGCAATCGATACTTATTTCGAATGGTGACCCTATTCAATTGTCGATAGGCTATGCACATCCTCATACTACCATTTTTTTTTCTTAAAAAAAATAGGAGCACCCCACGGTGAAGCACTAGGACGGATGAATCCTTTATCAAGAATTTCCTGAATTTAAACCTTAAGCTCTCTCAATTCTTTCGGAGCCATACGGTAAGGAGGGATGGAAATGGGGCGAGTACCAGGTTCCAAATCAATGCAGAAATCTATATCTCTATCCGGAGGCATACCAGGAAAATCAGTAGGAAACACTTCTCTAAATTCTGACACTACAAGAATGGATTCAATAGAGGGAGACTCAACCTCAACATCCAGAATATGAGCCAAATAAGCCAAACAACCCTGCCCCACCAGTTTCCTAGCCCGAATGGAGGATATGACCTTCGCTGGCTTAGGCTTGTACACCCCTTCCCACTCTAACTTTTCCCTACCCAGAATCTCTAGAGTCACAGACTTAGTGTTACAATTAAGCACAACATAATAGGGGGACAACCAAGTCATGCCTAAGATTATATCGAAGTCATTCATATCCAAAATAACCAAATCAGCCCAAGTCTGAAAACCTATAAACAAGATAGGAAAAGCACGATAGACATGGGTGACTATGACCGACTCTCCAACTGGGGTAGAAACATGGATGGGGGCATCAAGTACATCACAAATCATATAAAATCCCAAGGAGAACTAGACTGACACATATGAATAAGTAGAACCCAGATCAAACAAAACAGTATCCATCCGGTCACATACAAGAATAGTACATGTGATCACTGCATCAGACGCCTCAGCCTCAGTTTTACCCGGAAAGGCATAAGAATGAGCCATATCATCTTTACGGGCGACCTCCTTGCCTGGCTGCACTGCTCCTCTACCTGCATTACCATTTCCCTGGCCTCCACGGCCTCACTGATTTCCTCCTTGCCCACCTTGTGGACGTCCTCTACAAATATTACCGTTACCCGCGGGTACCACTACTCTAGTCTGCTGCTGTACGGAATCCAACATGCGTGCTTGGGGACAATCTCTCCTTATGGGCCCAGGTTCTCCACAATTATAACAAGTACGATCAAAAGACGGCCTGCTGCCCGCCGAATGTGCGACTCCCTGTCTATCCTGAATAAAATTCTGATGTGGAGTTCTCGAGTAACTACCTGTAGAAGCGGGCATAGCGTACTGAATAGGCCGGGCTGCAAGTGTCGACCTCCCTGAACCTCTAGAGTAGGAACCCTGAAAGTTACCTGTGCTTTTAGATTTTTTAGCCAACACCTTAGCATGCCCATCAAGCCTAACTCCTTCCACTTTCTTCATAAAATATGTCACCTCATTAAAACTTTTCCCTGCAGAGGTCATGTGAACATAAAATACCTGTAACTCGAAGTTCAGTCCCTTAACGAATAGACGAATCCTCTCCTCCTCGATAGTCACCAATCGTGTCGCATATCTAGACAAGGCATGGAACTTAGCCTCATAAGCAGCCACATGTATACCACCCTGATCCAAAGCCATAAACTCATCCTTCTTACGATCTTTCAATGTCCCGGGCACGTACTTTTCTAGATACAGAGCATGAAACTAGGTTCAAGTGAGTGGGGGTAAAGTTGACGATCGGCATTCCACATAAGCTCTGCACCACTATTTAGCCTCACCTTGAAGCTGGAAAGTCACAAACTCTACTCCATGTTGATGTACAATACCTAACTTATGCAGCCTCTCATAACAATCTAGGATGAATTCATAGGCGTCCTCACTCTCAGAACCATGAAACACAGGCGACTTCAACTTCAGAAACTTAGTCAACATCTCATGCTCATTACCAGTCATTACGGGACCCAACAACGGATGGAAAAAGGCATCAGTTCTAATGTTGCATCTCTCCTGGGACTAGTAACAGTAACGGGGCCGTTGGTTGGGGGTTGAGTAGCTTGCACTGCTGGAAGGATTCCAGGACCAACCAATCCTTTTAGAAAAGACATGATCTGTTGAGCTAACACTGGGTCTAAGGGAGGAACACTGGTATTCCTAGCCGGTGCGTCCTCTTCTTGTCCAACATCCTCCTCATCCTCGATTTTCACATTCTCTTCTACCTCTTCATGATGTGCAGAAGGAACCTCATCTCTGGGAGCATTCTCAACTGGAGCTCCACCCCTAGTAGGTGCTACCCTTCCTCGGCCTCGACCTCTGCCCCTTGCTCTTCCTCTACCCCTACCTCGACCGCAACCTCTCACTACGCATTCCTCAGCTGGCTCATTGACGGGAGATACGGTATGTATGCTGTTGAATCTAGTGTTAACCATCTGTGGACAGAAGAGTGAAGGAAATTAGATACCAATTGGAATCAAGTTATAGCACGAAAGGAGACAAGAGAAAACAAAGAGATTTCCTAAAGTCCTATATCCTCTCGCAAAAAAATACAGACGTCTCTGTACTGTTCCACAAGACTCTACTAGACTCGTTTTGGTACATCGAGATCAACGAACCTAGGGCTATGATACCAACTTTGTCACGACCCAGACCGTCATGATTGGCACTCACACTAACCCTCCGATGGGAGAACCATTAATACTAACCAACTAAACTACAACGGAGACATTTAAAGATATGGAAGAAGGTTTAAATGCAAAAATAAACTGGAGTTCCCATAAACTCCGGAAGTCTAACAAAATAATTACAGAAAACAATGCCTAGAACATGAAAGTCAATATACCAAAACTCTAAAGTTCAACAAGTCTAAGAGCAAGGGGTACAACCCCGAACTAAAAAAGAGAATATCTAATGTACTAGTCTAAGTCCGAAGAAAATGGACTAAATAGAATGAGAACTCATGGCAGCCTGGAAGAACTGGCTCACCCTTCAATTCGGTCTCGATCAGTTGTCTCCTAAATGAGGTCTGTCAGTCCTGTACTCAACAAAGAAAGAGAAAGTGCAGTATCAGTACACAACCACAGTGTACTGGTAGGATCACGCGGCTATTCCAGTAAGCGAAACATATATAATCAGTCACAACATAGTAAACATGATATGCACAGAATATATACACATATTGGTAATCATTTCCGGAGCAATGTACCATTCCACATTCTCAATACAAGTAAATATAACAATTCAATGGTCCTCTCATGGAACCCATACCCAAACGATTAGTGTGCCGAAATGTGACACCCGATCCCAATTAGTGTGTCGGAACATAACACCTGATCCACCTATGTGTCAGAACGTGACACCCGATCCAAATTAGTGTGTAGGAACGTGACACCCGGTCAAATCATCATACCCAATCACAATCACAATATTCATGGCATACAATCGTTCATTCATACTCATTTACATTAGGTTTGATCAACAGTGCTACATTCACATACATACATGCATTACAATGAATCTAATACCCACATACATCACACAAACATGAAATCAAACCATCACCTACCTCGAAACCAATCTTGAATCCCCTTAAGGCACTTGATTCTTCCCTTTCTGTATTCTTTCCACTTGTTCTAAGTCTACAAACAAGTAATAATACGAAAGGATCAATAATTAAGGTCTAACTTACCCGGATTATAACAAACCCAATAACCCAAGACCAAACCCATAATCCTCATACCAAAATTAGGGCTTCTCCACCATTAGATTCAGATCAAAACCTTCCCCCAATAATAATAACCCAAGAATCTAAGTTCTACGGATCAAAAAATGGATTATGGGAGTAAAATCCTTACCTTTAGTGCTAGAAGAGGTAGAAAACTGTCAAGAACTTGCCCTGGTTCCTTTCTTAGCTCTCAAGAATGAAAGTTGCAGAATTATAACATTTTTGGGGTTTAATTTGCGACTGGGTCGCTACGACGGACCTCATTCCGCTACAGCAGCCCCGCCCTGGTGAGAATAATCCCACCACAGGGGCTTACATGGAGACAGAGAGTCGGAATTTGAGTTCCAAATCCCTATTTCACAATACACCCTCAACCTATGATGTTCAAAAACTACTTGTTCACGCTAAGATCAGTTTCGGGAGTTCTACTCACCCGAATTCGATTCTGTAAAGTCGTACGGGTTCCTTAACGTCTTAGCTATCTACTCATATGATCAAATTTATAATTAGATCTATCATTCATTACCATATTTCCCTAGACCTCACTGACTCGGATTTCGTCCAAATTTGGACTACGATAGGAATTTCCAAGTTACTACTCAAAAGTTTTCTGGCCCAAATTCTTTCCCCATTGGCTTTTCCTTAACGAAGGAATCAGGTCGTTACAAGAAGGTCCATGTTGTTTGTGTTGAAAAAAATACCGGTTCGTATTACTCTTCTGATGTCTGGACTCATTTTTTGTCTTAGCCTTCTTGTTTTAGAACTCTTTTCTATCTCTCAGCTTATATTCCTCAACATGTTGCACATGGATCATCAGTTTTGCTATGTCCATATCCCCTATTAGTATAGTTGTCTTACCCTCCTTACTTGACAGATGAGACAACCCAGCAACAAACAGACTCATCCTTCTCTTCATGTCAGCAAGTATCTCCGGGGCATAACAGGACAGTTGGGTGAACTTAAGGCTATACTCTTGCACACTCATAGATTTCTGCTTAAGAGTGAGAAATTCTCTTACCTTTGCCTCTCACAGTTCACGGGGAAAGAAACGCTCCATGAAGGCACTCTTGATCATAGCTCAACTCACAATCGATGCACCCTCAGCTCTACCCTTCTTCCGTTGGTAACACCAGATTCTAGCAACACCCTTCAGTTGGCATGCAGCTAGTTCCACTCGCTCAGCATCAGCAACATGCATAACCTCAAACACTTTCTGCAACTCTTCCACAAGTTTGTCGGATCTTCAGTGACACTTGACCCAGTGAAATCGGGAGGATTCATCCTTAAGAACTCACAGATTCTGGACGTATCAGCCACATCCTGTCGAACTCCTCTTCGTTGTCCAGCTTGGTTGGTCACAACTTGACTCAGCATCCGGATAGCATCCCGGAACTCAGCTTTAGTGACCTCTCCTTAGGGTTGCACTTCTGGTGCATTGGGTACCCCTTGATCCTCAATATTCCTCCTAGCAGGACAACCTCTGACAGCTCTTCATGGAGGCATGATCTGAAAGACATGTGCAAGCACGAATTAGAAAAAAACTTTTATAGAGATGAACTCTATCGCACGAAATGAGTATGAAAGAAATGAGATAGTTCCTAAATGTCGCAGCCTCCTAATTATAGATGTGGCGCGCTTCACACCGATAACTAGGACTCTACAGACACGGCTTCATAGACACCCTAGGACTCTTAAACTCTTTGCTCTAATACTATATTTGTCACACCCCGAGCCTACCCCCTGGACGTGGCCGGCACTCGAGAACCATTATTGGCCCCAAGCGAACACTTGGCCAGGCTTAACTCTTAGCGGAAGACTTACTCATGAATTAAATAACTTAAAAGGTAAACGTTACTCAACTGTCTCAAAAGATAAACTCAGAATATTTTTAAAATAAACATTCAACTAGCCAAAGTGGCAACTCAAGTCTCAACATGAACAAATGAAAATAAAAAGACTCATGAATTATGTCTATCTATCT
Source organism: Solanum etuberosum (assembly GCA_029582245.1). Classification (NCBI taxonomy): domain Eukaryota; kingdom Viridiplantae; phylum Streptophyta; class Magnoliopsida; order Solanales; family Solanaceae; genus Solanum; species Solanum etuberosum. Next base: position 90,009 of record JAJONR010001136.1, on the reverse strand, counting down.
ATGAAGCTTCTAATACTATGAGGGATGTCGGGACAGGACCCCTTATCATTCTAACAAAACTGAAATGATAACATAATAAAAGGGACCCTCCAGAAGCAAGAAGGCTCACCAAATGACTCTAGAACTCGACTGGATCAACGAAGTGCTAGATGCTGATCCTGGCTATCTGTATTTGCATCATAAAAGATGCAGGACAAATGGCGTCAGTACATGAAATGTACGAGCATGTGAGGGAAATCTAAAACAAGACATAAGCTTGAACTGGAACTGAAAGAAACACTTACCTCGTCTCAACTCAACTTAGGAATACAAAGTAGTAGTAAAGAATGCATTATAAATAAAGGTTTTTTAAATAGTAGATAACAACTTCATGTATTTAAAAATACAATATACTCATTCTGTATGCAAGAATACAAAATAAAATCCGTTTGTATATGAAAATACAAAATAGACTCTGCGGGAGATTCTCTAACCGACAACCATCACTATGAACTATGTGATGATACAACGTCTAGCCCACGCTGCCAGAACTTTCCTATACTTTATCGGGGTATAGAACCTACTACTAAGTGGATCCACTAGTCTATGCTAAAAAATATTAAGGAATCATCTAAAAAGTATGCCTCTTTCTACCCACGTTGGCTACATGGTTTATGGGGGCTGTGAGTTGTATGAACTCTCCCCCATATCGGTACTCAATACTACTCCCAAAATATACTAGCTCATATGTTTTTAAAAACATAACTCTTTCTGTAGTTTGAGATTATTACTAAAAAATCTTTCTCTTAAAAGAGATGGTACTCAGAACTGTTCATGAAAACTCTTTTTGGAAAACATTTACACTTGGAAATACTTAGTTCTCATATATCATTTTTAAAGAAAATGAACTCAGCTCTACTCTTCGTCAACTCAGTACTCCAGTCATTTAAAACAAGCTTTCAAACAATTTGTAAAAGACCTCTTAAAATGACTCGAAGAACTCTCAAGACTTGACTCTTAGCTCTACCTTGAATTTGAATTATGGATTCAAGGTTACGATTTATGATAGAAAGGATATCATGATGATTAAATGAATTTTAGATAGTTAATAATGAGAAACGGTTGAAAAACACTGTCTAAGGAGAAAGTCCGCGATGCGGAGATGAATTATAATATTTGGTCGTGAAATAATTTTTGAAACAGTGGAGTCCGCGTTCTCTCCGCGACGCGGAAAGGGAAATTTCACTCTGGGGAACAGGTCCACGTCGCGGACCTGGTACCTTATTTTCTGCCGATCTTGATTTACTCATTTTTCGACCCTAATTCACCTAGGATTGAATGATTTCTTTTCCAATCACTTAGATTCGAATACTCAACTTATGTACACGATAATCTACTTCAAACCACCCTCAATTCACTAACTTTTATCTCAAGAACTCATCAAACCCATCCTAATTCAAGAGAAAACAATACTTTCAAGAAACAAATCAAGAACTCAAATTCTTCAACTTCAAGAATAAAACTTCACTGAAAATAACATGATTGGCATGTGGGTGAACGAACCCAACACTATGAGAAACTCACATACCTCTTAAGGATTAAACCCATGGCGAAACGACCTTCGATTTGCAAGAAAACTTGAAGAACGCCTTGACTTTTCTCCTTTTCTCCTCTTCTTAAACTTCTCTCAAAATCCTAGCGTAAATTAGGATTTGTAAAACTGAAAAAATTCAGTTTAGACCCATAAATATTACAAAAATTCGTTTTAAGTTGATTGGGTAAGGAAAATACCAAAATACCCCTCTTAAATTCAGGTAACTTTCCTTAAATGAATAGCCTGACTTCAAACGGGCATATCTCTCTCAGACGAGCTCGAAAATTAGCAAACTCAATGGCGTTGGAAAGAGGATTTCAGGACCTTTAATTTGATATCTTATGGGCCACCTAACTCATCATGTACTGAAAGTTATGGTCATTTGAAGTTGACCCAAAACTCACAACTTAAGCATAACTTGTAAAATTCCAGATTTTGCTCTTTCCAAATTAATTCTTTCTAAATTTATCTCTTTCTAAGGCGGGATGTTACAGTTTGTGTCTTCTTTCATTTCTTATTATCAACTATCTAAACTACTCCTAATAATCAAGAGATCCTACTTATCATGAATCATAACTCTTGAATTCATAATTCAAATTTGAGATAGAGTTAAGAGTAAAGTTGAGGTGTCTCTTTGAGTCATTTTGAGAAGTCTTTTACAAATTTTTAAAACTTGTTTTAAGACTTGAGCACTTGAGTATGAGGATTAGGAGAGTTGAGTTTTATTTTTTTTTCAAAATGAATATAAGGGAACTAAGTATTCCCAAGAGTAAATGTTTTACATTTAAAATGATGAGAAAACCTTGATTTTCAAATGAGTTCATGAGGAGTTTTTGAGTATAAACTCTTTTAAGAGATCCTTTTGAGTAATAATCTCAAAGTTTGAGGATGAGGAAATATTTTTAAACATATGAGTTGAGTTATATTATTGGAATTAGTATTGAGCACCGATATGGGGACGAGTTCAAACAACTCAAAGTCCTCATAAACCATATAGTCAATGTGGGTAGAAAGGGTCATACTTTTTAGATGATTCCCTATTGGTTTTTAAGCATAGCTTAGTGGATTCACTTAGTTGAGGATTTCTATACCCCGGCAAGGTATATGACAGTTCTGGGAGCGTGGGCGAGACGTTGTATCATCACATAGCTCATAGTGATGGTTGTCGGTTAGAGAATCTCCCAAATTGAGTTATTTTGTATCTTTACATACAAACTGAGTGATTATTGTATTTTTAATTACATTGAGTTGTTATCTACTATTTTAAAAGTTTTTTTTATAATGCATCTCTATTGTTGCTTTTATATTGAACTGAGTTGAGTATTTCTGAGTTATAGTCTCTTGAGTATCCTTGAGTTGAGATGAGGTCAGTATGTTTCTTCAGTTCCAGTTCAATCTTATGTCATGTTTTAGATTTTCCCTTGCATGCTCATACATTCAATGTACTGACGCCATTTGGTCTGCATCTTTCATGATGCAGATACAGGAAATCAGGGTCATTAACAGGCGCTCCGTTGATACCACTTGCAGTCCCACAGTTGTTTGGTGAGCATTCTTGCTTCCGGAGGATCCCTCATTTATATTCTATTATTTTAGTTTTGTTAGGATGATCGGAGGTCTTGTCCCGACATCCCTCATAGTATTAGAGACTTCATAGACAGTAGTAGTTGAAGAGTCTTTTCCATTTTTATTTTGTTAATGTTTAAGACTTGAGTTGCCTCTTGTGGCCAGTTTGAATATTTTTAATGTTCTAAGTTAATCATCTTGAGTCTTGAGTTAAATCGTTTTGTTATGAGTTTAGTTACTTTTGATTTCTTATATTTATGAGTAAGTCTTCCGCTGAGTATTGCATCAGGCCAAGAGTTCGCTTGGGAACCAACAATGGTTCTCGAGTGCCAGTTAGGCCCAGGGTGTAGGCTCGGGGCGTGACATCTTCCCCCTCCAGATTAACTGACCACCTTTCCTAGAATCTTCATTTTCACTAACAGTACCAGTATCAATTTTCCTCTTTCCGTAATCCCACAGTAGTGCTCCGTATCTCAAACGAAGATTTTCAGAATCAAAAACTGATATTGATATGTTTATATCTCGTCGACAAATATATTCAGCGAAAGATAAAAACCACAATCACTACAAAGATTAAGACCACATGTCAGAATTAGAACATTATATGGTACGAAACAATTACAAAAAAAACACAATATACTTACATTGAATCGCCAACTTGTTGTGGGATGTTTTCACGCTTGACGTATGCCAAAGGATCCCCAACTGATTTTTTAGAATAGTGTACATCTGTATTTCAGTCAATGTCTTTCCTTAATCCATAGTAATCAGTAGAAACTAGGAACAAAGGTATCATTTTTGATAGGTTTTGCACCAAACTCATGACTTCCTTGGTATGTTTTTCCCCATAAACATTTAATGAATCATATATGTAAATACACCTTCTTCTAATGAAAAAAACAACAAGAAACTAGTGAAATGCATCGCTACTGTTGATTGGAATGCATACATGATCAACATCCACCCATGGTGTATTAGCAAGAATTTTATCACCTCTTATATATTGAGAAACATCATGATGTGTATTAATCAATCTTTCATCTTTACCATTGGCCTCCCAAGCATCATGAATTTGTACAACCCACTTGATGAAAAATGGATCAGTTGTAGTAACTCTTGCACTATTGTCAGGACCATAATTGCAAAACTTACGGAGATAGTACATTATCACATCAACATGTTGTATAAAGTCATGTGTTATTAGTTAGCAACCAACAAGATATATATAAAGATAACTTGATTTAAGCAAAACACCAATGTCTGATCATTTACCTATAAGACTATATATTTAAGGGTTTGTGTTTGTATACTTTAGTTTTCTTCCCTATACATAAAACACTGAGACAAAATTTTCTCCTCAAATAACTAATTCACAGTTTGCAATAGATAAAATGACTAATAATTTCACTTACCAAATCAACAAATAAACACAACAAACATCATATACCAAATTTAGTTTACCATAAAGTGACAAAGTAAGAAATTTACCAAATCTCTCCAAGGCTGTCCTGGATAAGCCAAAGGGTAAAAACAATCCATCAAATTCACTCTAACAACTCCAAACTTAAAAGGAGGGTCAATTGGGTTTTTAGCAATTGTGAAGAAACTAGCTTTCATGGCAAACAAAATATCCTGTTATAACATGGATAATGAGTAAAAGAATAATTAGTAAGGTACATTTAAATTACTATACATACTTGCCACGTTTCTTGGATAGTTTGTTATCAATAAATTTTTAAAAATGAGGGATCACATCGTTGTACATATTAAACCTTTTGTAATTTACAAAAGGGTGTTTCCATGAATAGTAGATCAATGTCTTCCCCGATGTGCCATCAGATTCACTTAGATAAGTGTATGGTGATTGGGCATAGTTTCCTGATAGCTTAGTACGAACATGTTAAACTAGTATCACATGTGTGTTTTCAACTTCAACAACACTCAAAGGTTTGACCTGTATGTTTTTAACTTCAACAGCTACCAAAGGTGTGACAAATCTGTTTTCAGATTCAACATCAACCAAAGATGACACATATTTTGTCCAGTTTCAAGAGCAACCAACTGTGATTCACGCATAGTTGGCATAATAAAGTCATCCAGTGTAGGAGTATTTCTATTTTTTTTCAAAAACCACAGAAACATCACCTAGAAAAAGATACAAATCATCATTTATATAGCTCTATTTCATGATTTTTTAAAATAAAATAACATTATTGAACACTAACCAAAAGAAATTTACATATGTTATCACCACAATCTTGCGTATGTTCAACTTGAACATCAACCCTTTCTTTTCTTGGATCCTCAAATAATACCTTAATATTCTCAATAGTCAATGAAAAATGAAAGTCAATCATTTATTAAAATAAGCCAGAAATATGAATGATGACTAATATGTTACCAACAAAAATGTTTAAAAACATAGTTAAAAACCAACACAATATATATATATATACCTTAACAGTTAACAAAAAAATCATTAAAATCTTCAACATTTAGAAAAACCAAAAATTATACTAATGTTCAGATATAATTCATTATGTGTACCAACTTTTAACATAGATAAAAACCAACTATATATATATATATATATATATATATATACCTTAACAGTTAACAGAAAATCATTAGAAGCTTCAACAATAAGAATAACCAAAATTTATACTAAATTACAAGAAAAAATTCATTATGTATACTAACTTATAAGCAGGTTCTACCATTATACTAACCATTTTTTGCATATATACGTATGAACAAGATCACTAATTAATCAATATATCAAAAGAAAAGAATATGCTGCAAACTGTAATATTAAAAAGAAAAAAATAAATCTGTAAAACTGTCATATTGTATAATCGACATTCGATCAAACCATGCAACTAGTAAATTAATAAACAAATTGTGTAATATAAATTACCAATAATATGATACCAATAAAAAGGGAGTCTTAAAACATATTTATATACCAACAAACCTACGTACATATGATAACATGCTAACATATTAACCAAAAAAAAAAAAATAAGGCAATAGAGTACTTATATTGACATCACCTACAACTTTCCTCTTTAGCGCCTCTTTATGAATTGTTCTAATCTTACCATTATATGTTTCATTAACACACTGATCTTTAGATTCTTCACATGATATTCCTTTCATCTTATAACTCTAAAAGATGAAAGATAAATTATACTATATGTTTGATGTACTCAGAAATCCGTATAAGAAATGATTATCTAAAAATTAGTGTTTATGTAAATAATATGCCCATATATGAATAAGGTACACTAATCCGTTCAACACCTACATCTTTATTGGTTGAAACTTCTTTTTGAAGAGATTTCAACTCGTCAATGATATGTTTGAATGTTGAATCCATAAACGCCTTCATCTCAACAAACTTAGCATCTACATTTTTTTCAAAATTTTCCAACTCATTACGAACCTAACAAAAATTAAAATGATATTAATGTTTCTTCAACAAAATATATGACAGTAAGTGAATAATATTTTTAACCAAATCTTAGCAACTTCTTGAGCAATCTTCTGCAAATTCTTATTAAATGTCAAACTCAGATCACTTCCAACATGATGTGAAGAATTGTGAGGCAATTTTTTATCATTATGTCGTACAACACTGTGAGTCTGCAAATTCTCATTTGGCCTTACAGAGCTATCACGTTCACTCTTCTTGTTGAATGCTAAATCACTCAAATCAATAAGGTTTTCCACCTCAATAATAGCAAGCTCATCATCCATGAACACAAGATCTTCAAATATATACTAGCATCACTATAATAAATTATGACTATAAGCATAAACATATAAAAAAAAAATTAAGTAATTGTAACTATAGAATTTCTATCACCTAATTGCCATATTTTCTGAACATTCCTTTCTTGAGATGGTCAAAATAGATCTTTTCTTTTGAAATATCCCAATTGAATATTTGAGGAGTTCGATTGGATGTACAAATTGCAATTGACACTTCGACTTTATTGCAACATTCGTAAAACCAAATTTGCAACGCAAGCGAAAACTCTTCAAACTTCACATAGTCTGGATTTGTTGCCATTTGACTCGATATGGAATGCCGTAGATTGAAAAAAGACAGATTGCCAAGGGTACGTAATGTACTGTTCGGACTCAACACATAAAAAATGATCTTTTGGGATATGTGAATTTTTTGGTGGAGATGACAATATGAATGTACTGATGAAATAACTCACCGATATATTAAAAATGTCTTCTTCCACAATCAACTCATCTTCGTTAAACACTCTTATGAAATCAGCTTTCAACATCTTATCGATAGCATTCAGAAAGTAACGATAAAGGAGCTTTGATGTACTGTTTAGATCATGGTCAAAACTCATAAACCCACCACACTTAAAACCAGTAATTACCCTAATTCTCTAAGCCCAAAATGAAGTTCTTTGCCATTTATGTTAAAAATAAACATGTAATCCCGGTTGTTAGATAAATGATGTACCAGGCTTCTAATGATCTGGGATTGGACTTTCAATTGGGGTAAGTCTAAAAGATAACCAAAATGTGACTCTTTAAACAAATGAACTCTGTTAATTTTTTCAAGCAGATTTGTCAGATTTGTTATATCAACAAAACATTGAGATTGACTTAGGAACACCAATGCGATTGTTTCTTCTTGATCTAAAAAATAATATATTAAAAATTAATAAATTATAATAGTCAGAAAATGCAAAAATTATAATATAAACTAAGAAAACATTTGCATCAAACAATAAAATAATCAAAACAAGAATAATAAACGAAATTAAAAAATTACCTTTAGAGGTTGTGTCGACTTTTTCCTGTTTTTAATAATCGAACTAGCCCCTTTTGGATTTAAACCCTTCGAACCGTTGCTCCCCGAACCACCGGCAGCTTTCTACGGCAGATTTTTTTTAATTGCATGTCACAAATATCTTTCTAATAAGAACAAAATTCTCAACTTGCATGTCACAAAAATTATGCAATCATAATCAGATATAAATAAATACCTTTAAACACTGATCATTATTTACTCTTAATCTTTTAAAAATGGGGATTTCATCCTCAAAATCACTGTCATGAGGATAAATTTCTTCGATCAATTTTTCTTTACCCTTCGTCTTTGTATCAACAACAAAATCATTTTTTGTTGAACTTTGTAGGATGAGGATGAATTAATAACAATACACTCGTTCATTCTATTAGAGATTTTATTGTCGTCTCTAATACCTACGTTGCCAGGTGATTGAGTGAACGCATTCAACTCCAATGATGGTCTTGAACATATGATCGACGGGCTATCAACCACTACACCAGATTTGTTAAGCCTAGTGCTTTTATGCGGAGTCTTTTCCATCGAACAATGGTGAAGTGGATGGTAAAGAGATGAACTGAAGAAGATGGAAGGGTTAAGAGATATGGACGAAGAATATGGAAGGGTTAACACGTTTGACAGTTGAAAAAAGGATGGTTTAGATTTTTGTGAACTATAACTCACATATGGATAACTACACCAACTTTATTGGTAACATAAAAAGTTGTATAAAAAAAGGAAGAAAATAAATATGATCCCAATAAATGGCCAGTAAACGTAAAAAAAAGGAAATAACAAAATCAATGAAACGTGTATAAATGGGTCTGTAATAGGAGAGATAATATTGATAAAATTTAATACCCTAATTATACTCCACATAAAAGGGCACGTAATACAAAGAGCATGAGAGAGGAAAATTGGAAAAATATAATTCACTTAAATACAAAAATTAATTATTTTGTTATGTATGTAATTTAAAAAGGTTAGTGGCAGAGATGACAGTATAACTCTTTTTCTTCACCCGGGATATGGTATGTTCTTCCAATTTTTTTCAATATAAAAAATAATATTTTTTCATCTTTTTAAGTACAAACTATTTATATGTATATGGTAAAACAAAACATTTAAGGTGTATATGCATTTGGTGAAATAATTGAAATAAGAGATTATATTTTGAAACAATAATCTATTGGAATAAGCGGAAATATTATTTTTTTGTTTTAATTGTGTTTCCTTTTATTTTGCAGGAAAATTTTATTCTCCACGTAAACACTGATTTCTTTTTTACAAAAATATTGAACTTCTATATTGTATCACTATTATTATATTTGTTCGCAATAATGTTTTACACAACAAATAAAAATATTTTGTAACGACCAACCCAACTCAAAATTCAAGAGGCCATAACCCAACTCAAAATTTAAGAGGTATTGTGCTCATTTTAACTCGGTGGTAAGAATTTAATAAAGGTAACTTACACAAATCACATTATTTTAGAAGCTAATTATTTCTTTTTTAATAATTTTGCCTTATTACATAAAATCTCATAAATAATTGGATGGTAATACATAGGAAAGCCTTTATTAGATACATGAACAATTAATTCTGAAAATTTAAATTAAGCAAATCTTTTAATATAAGACAAAAATCAAGTAATGTATCTATATTTAATTAATTTCATTTTATTACTTCTTTAACAATAAATTCATTAATATCGTTAATCAAAACGAAAACATGTATATCTTGGTTATGCAATTTGATTAATTTCATTTTATTACCTTTAAAAAGGTAATAAATTCATTAATTTGATGTTTCTATTATCAATAAATAAACGGCTTAAGTCATTCACGGCCCCTTAAAGTTGTCCGCATATTTCATTTCGACATCTTAACTAGGACTATTACCTATTGAACACTTAAATTGTTCAAAAAATGTACCTATTAAACACAAAATGTTGATATGACAAAAGAAGTGTTTTTCACTTTCCTTTGGGCGCGTGAAATATTTTGGAATACTGTTTTATTTTTATTTTTTCCTAAAAAATTTATACTTTTTCTTCTTTAATTGACACTTGACATTTAAGTAAATTAAAGTAATTTTTTAATATTTTTAAAAATAATAATTCTTAATCCAAAAAAGAAAGAGCATTGGGATCTCCATTTTTTATTTTTGTTTTTTTCTATTCTATTTCTTTTCAATATTCATAAAAAAAAATTAAAACTGAATCAAGTAACTGAATTTGCAAGAAAAATAACGAAAGCAGATTTTTGAACATTGGGATGAAAAAAGTTAGTCGACGTTCCATCTCCATTTCCGGACACCTTCGAATAAACATCACCATTCAAATTAAATTGTAAACCCACTAAACTTATCAAAAACAATATCAAATAATTCGATAAAATTAATTTAGGTCCTCTTGATTTCTCATTGCAATCGATTTCAAGATAATTAACCATTGGCAAACTTCCTTTCTTCATCACTCTTGTACCAACTCTTCGAATATCTTTCTCTATCACGTATTAGGAATGAAAAATAATTTTCCATAAAATTAATTTGTGTCCTCTCAATTTTTTTTTGCAATCGATTTCCGGATGAGTAACCATTGACAAACTTCTTCATTACTATTGTATCAGTCTCTTTGAATATCTTTCTCTCTCACGTATTAGGAATAAAAACTATTTTTTTTAAGAAAACTGAATCTGCAAATAATTTGCAATAAAGTTGGTTTTTGTGGTTTGAGAAAAAAAAATTGCTGAGAAGAAGATGAAGAAGAAAGGGGGTTGCGTAGGGTGGATTTGAGTAAAATGTGTTGTCATTTCATTTATTTTTTAATTAAAAAATAGATATAAAATTTATTTGATATAATTTTCATTCTTTTTAACATAAAAAAAATTATATAGTTGTTGGGTCCAGTAACATATGTCATCTTTTAATTAGTCATTTTTGCCAGATCATAGCAAGTGTATCACACACACATTACTATTTTTTACTGATTATCGAAAAAGGCCTAATAGGTTTAGATTTTGGATAGATAAAAGTGTTCAATAGGTACTAGTCCTAGTTATGGTGTCTAAGTGAATTATGCGGACAACTTTAAAAGGCCGCAGATAACTTAAGCCATAAAGTGACATATCTAACAAACTAAACACTTACGTACATGTGTGTACAGTTGCACATATACATTTATATATATCATGAACACATACTAACCTATTAGATACATAAGAAAAAATTGATGGACTTTAATTAGATGGACACAAACACATTTAGGCGTATCATGAATATATACTAGTCTCTTATTCATATGAACAAGTAGACAATGATATATGGGTGCACATGTACGTTCATAGGTATCCTAAAAGTATCTAGTGTTAATTTCATTTATCTATTATATGTATTTAGTATTAATTTCATGTATTTACTATTAGTTTGATGTATCAAGTATCAATTTCATATATTATATCCAAAAACATGTATCTAGTATAAAAAAATGCGTATCTCGGATACATGTTAAGCATATACATATAATTATGTGTATCTAAATATGGAATGTAACTAAAACATATGAGTTTAGGAACAAGCCACGACTGTAGTGTATCTGATATATATCACTAATCCAAAAAAAATTAAAAATTTCAGAACTCATCCCTTTTTATTAGCATCAAAAGTTTTTCTCATAGATACATATAATCTTAACTCAGATACACGTACTATTTATCAGATACATGAACTCTTAACTATATACATGGATATATTTTGTCAAATACATGTACACCTAATCAGATACATATTTTGACTGTATCTCCTCCTCTCCCCTTTGTATCTCTCTCTCCTCTTCGGTCAGAGACCAGCACTACCTTCATTGCTCGTTTCCTCGTCATCATGAAACTGTCATCTATGACGAGAACTCCACCAACCAGAGTGAAAACCTCTATTCTTCATTGCGCTCTTCTCCTCACAATAAAAACCTAGCGAGCCATCAAAACACCAACAATACTATTTTGGATGATGAACGTTGTAAAATAGGATCAAGTAACTAATAGATTTGTATAACTTTCAAAAATCAGAAGTGAAAAATAATAATTAAACTCTATGGAGATACATGACTTCGAATGACAGTTAAATGGTTGAAAAAGCCTCTAAATATAGTGTTGTTATTTCGAAATTTGATTTTGAGAGCTTTAATGAAGAAATTGTGTTGGAGAGGATGAAGGAAGAAATATACTAGTGGTGAAGGACGTGGGGGTGAGAGAGGTTGATGAGAGAGAAAGATAGTTGATTGACATTGCAACGTTAATTGAGAATATTTAAATGTGCTGACAATTAATCAAGTCCATTTTAAGGAATATGTATATCTGAATGTATATATGATTATATGATATAAAATTATTAATTAGTGGTAATATATGTAATTGTTTGAAAGTAGAGGTATGATTAGTATATATGGTAGTGATGTATATCTAATACGGTAGTCAAGCCATATAATAATCCATTTACAATTCTCCCGCTTGTTCATCTTTGATTTCTTGGATTAAATCATAAAATTAATTAGAAATTGAGAATTTTATCCGAAAAGTGATATTTATGATTTTTTTTGATTCAGGGCCAATTAATGGCCAAATTTAGATGATTCTAGACGTCTGTGTATCTTAAGTTATGAATAAACAGAATTTGAAAGAATTTTTTAGATTCGACATTGAAGTTTATATTTGACTTATCGACCCGATTTTTATGCCAATTTTTTAAATGGCAATACAAGTGTCTATGAGTATTTGTCGAGATGGGGTATGTCAGAAGAAAAATCATAATTTAACTTTTCAGACTCCATTTAAGGTAAATAGAGACTTTCTTTTATTTGATTAAGTAAAGGATAATAGGTAATGAGAGTCCTGTATAAATAAGACGATAAGCATTTATTCAAATATAGTCTCGGATCCATAAAGTTTGTAGCATTTAGACATGTAATTTCGGATCATAGTCTCTCTTGTACTCATGTCACTATTTCATAGGATTGTACTTGTTGCCGATATGTTTGTGTTATGATTCAAATTTCAGACTTATCAATATTTTATATTAATATTCCAGACTATCACTTTTCACTTGTTTAATACTCCCTCTATTTCACAAAGAATGGTCTAGTTTAACTTGACACGGATTTTAAGAAAATAAAGAAGACTTTTAAATCCTATGGTCCTAAATTAAAGTTATGTCAAATGTACAAAATTGTCTTTTAATCTTGTGGCCTTAAACATGCCACGTGGAAAGCTGAAATTAAAATGTTACCAAAAAAAGAAAAAGGTCATTCTTTTTTAAAAAGACTAAAAAAGAAAAGAGGTCATTCTTTTTTAAACAGAGGGAGTAGTAATAATGAATGAGGATCAAGTACGAGGAAGGGGTGCCTTCACACCCTATTAGAATATCTGAATTGTGACAACTTTGTATCAAAGCATAGTTAATAGGTTCCACGACTACAGTAGCAATATGTAGTAAAGTCTTGTGGATATTTGCCTATTTTTATTTAAAGAAAATGATTTTAAAAAAAACATGAATTGACTTAGTGTGTTTGGTAAGAAAAATGTTATTCATGGAAAATGTTTTCTTAGAAAATATTTTCTTGGAAAAATAGTTGGTTTCTACTCTTTTATTTTTTGTTAGAGAGTAGAAAATACTTTCTAGGAAAATAGTTTCTGGCCTGAAAAGTAATCCTGATAATCGATCTGAAACCTGCCTCTAATCCCAACATTTGAATTGAAACCTGACCCTGACCATGACCCGATCAAGACAAGGTCTCAAGACCCAACTTGGGACCTAACACCGCTAGAAACGCGACATTCGAACTGAAATATGATCACAAGATTCAAACCTGAACCCAACCGTCGACCCGAGACCAAACCTCTAACTCAAGATCTATTTTTTTAAAACAAAATCTAACCCCGATCGACACCTGACACCCAACACCCGACCCCCGACTCTGACCCGGGACCAAACCCTTACCTCGACAAGAGACCCAACCTAACCCTAAAACCCGACCCCGACACTTGACCCTGAACTAAGAAATAAGAATCGAGCACGACCTCGAACCGAGATTCGACCTCAAGACCCGAGACCTGAACCTGGCCCAAAATCTGACTTAGAAATCGACACCCGACATGAATTCTGATTTCAGCACTCGACCCTGAGACCTAACCCCGAAATTCGACCTGAACCCCGACCCCAAGACCCAACCTGACACCTAAAACCGAGACCCAACCCCAACCCCAACTCTGACTCGAGACTCAACACAAGAAAAGACTCTCAACCCCAACACTCGATGTCGACACCCGACTTTCGACCCCGACACTCAACACTGCCACTCAACCTTGAGACACGACTCCCGACCTCAAGACCCCGACACTGACCCAAGACCTAACACCCGACCCGAGACCCGACCCTAACCCAAGACCCGAAACTCGACTAGAACTCAACCCAAGACCCAGCTTTGATTTGATATCCGACTTCGACCTAGACACTTGACCCCGAGACTTTACCCTAACCCCGATACTCGAGCCCCCGAGTGCCGACCCTAACCCTGACCTTAACCAGAGACCTGAAACCCGACTCGAGACCTTACTAAGACCAAACTCCGATCGCAACCCTAATACAACGACCCTTGACTTGACCCCAGCCCCAACATTCGATCCTAACACTCGACCCCCGTTACCCGACCCTCACACCCTACCTCGACCCTAACACCCTACCCTGACCCTGACCCTGACCCTAACCTAAGACCTAACCCCAACTCCGACCCCGACACCCAACTCGAGACGGATATCCTACGCTAACACTTGAGACCCAACCTAGACTTGTGATCCGACACCTGACCTCGACCCCGAGACCCAACCCTAACACCCGACCCTGAGTTACAACTCTAACACCTAACCTAAGACTTGACCCCGACACCCATCCCTGAGACCTGACCTTGGACCCAAGACCCAACCCCGACACTCTACCCCAAGACCTCACCTCGACACCCAACTTTGACCCGAACACCATACCCCGACACCCAACCCCAAGAACCGACCCTGATACTCGACCTCAACACCCGAGACTCGATACCTAACTCGAGACCTAGTCCTGAGACCCTATACTTGACTTGAGACTCGACCTCGAGACCCTACATCTGACTTGAGACTCAACCCCGAGACCCTACACCTAATCTTTGACGCGACCTGACCACCGCCCAAGACCCGACCTTGGACTCAACACCCAACCTTAACACTCGACCCCAAGTCCTGACCCCGACCACCAACCTAAAAACTCGACCCCGATACCCAACATTGACCCAGACACCTACCCCAAGACCCGACCCTACACTCGAGGCCTGACCCTAACACTCGACCTTGACACCCAACCCCGACCCCGACACCCAACTCGAGACCCGACCCCGACACCCTACACCTGACTTGAGATGCGACCCGACCCCGACTCTCAACCCACAAAACTTGACTCTGACACTCGATTCAAAACTTTATCCCAAAACCTAATTAAAGACCAGACCCCGACCCGAAATTTGACCGCCAATTCTAACTTGAGATCCTACCCTAACTCTATCTGAAACTCTGGAGTTGGGTCTCATATCGAGGTCGAGAGTCGGGTCTTCGATTGACAATCATGAGTTAGATCTATCATTAGTATTGGGAATCACTAGTCGAGACCTAAGTTAGGATGGAAAGGTGAGGTGTGGGGTTCAAAATGATTTTGGAAAGTGTTTCCCTTACTTTAAGGGAAGTCATTTTCTTTAAATTTGAAGAAAATAAATTGATTGGAAACTAGTTTCCAAAATATCAAGTCAACCAAACATAAGAAAATTGGAAAACATTTTCCTTCATACCAAACACACCCTTAAAGAAACTTGAGTTCATTTTAAGATTAAACATGTGATCGGCATAATAAGATCAACACTAGTTCAAGGCTGAAGAAATTTAAAACAATCGATAATTGAAACAAAGTAATGAAACTTTAAATAAAAATCATACCGACTTAATGGGGATTCAATTAGAATTATAATGACTTAATAGGGATTCAATTAAAATTATAACTAATAGAATTCAAACAAGTAACAATAATTAAATAGGAAAATTCTCGTGTAACTAAACTAACTAACAACCATTGAAATAATTGACTAAAAGTAAGACGAAGTTTCGAATAACCCGGAGGAGACAAGCCTTGGGTTCTTGACCCATTTGAAATTCTAAGTAGCTACGAACTTCGGCCTTTTGGCCCGGGATATTAGCTTCCCTTTTATTTTGACAACTCGAGTTACAAGATTTGGGCCTCCATGGCCCAATTGGGAATACAAAGATGCTGACTTCAAGTCCAAATATGGACTCACTCAAAATCACATGAAAGTAAAGTAAAATAGATTAGTGAAGAATTTCTTAACAATGCATATGATTTACATACAATGACCAGTGATTCAAACAATGATTCAAAATGAACCAAGCAGCAAACATGCTGGGGCAGGCATATAATTCAAGCCCATTTCAAAGAGATTCTCATAGAGATCCAAAATGCTGAACTGTGTCATGTCAAAACAGACACCATAACTGGATGTCTGGACAAGATCAGTCAAATAAGAACATGACAAATCCTTCTGTTAGAATCACATAATTCGTTTTAAAAAAGTGAAGAGACGTTGACCATCGACCACATCAGATTACTTGTCCAAACTTTAAGCTTCTAGAGAAAGAATAACAAACCCAATAAGGGAAAATGGAAAACAGGCTGCTTTCATAATTAGACTAAGCAAACTAATTGTCTTAAATGGACAAATCAGACCAGCAACTATTTGGATAATCAATAAGATGGAAAATTGTAATTTTTATGAAACTGATACAGAGGAAAAGGAAAACAACAATTCCAACTTTAGCTATTCAAAACTTCTATTAACACTCGAGATTATTATTTTTTAGGCAGAAATAATATTAAACAAGATGCGACATCATGCTACATTCCAGTTGAAACAAACCAAGATACCAAGGATAAAATGTAAGAAAAATCATGCTACATACACTAATAGGAATAGTTCGAGAGAATTGAATATTCCAAATTTAAACCAACTCAACATATGACTTTGGGAAACAGAAGAATTCATGGCAAGATAGGCAAGTATCATTGTCATTTTAAAAGGGCAGTAACAGAGAATTTCCATGCGTTAATGAGATGATATTAAACTAGAGAAGAGAACAAATACTCATGCCATACATTTCGAACATATGCTCAAGCTAAATTAACACATACATGTAATCATGTTTATCGATTTAGGCAGGTCACGAAAAAAAGACATTGGCTCTCCTTTGAAGATTAAAACAGAGAACTGAAGGAATTGAGAATCCAGTTGAATCACTTAGTCAAAGACGAGATATGACTATCTTATTAAAATAGGAAGCAGAATATGAATTTAACTTAAGTTATCACACCCTGACTCAATCATATTAAGCAGTTAAGGCTAAATCTCCTTGTATTAGCAGCAAGGATTCAACACGAGGGAGTTTTAAGCAAGACAAGGACTGAATTGAACTGCAATGGAAGGCCTAAACTTTAAAATTGTGTTTTAATCATACTAACAATCAAGAGCTAATTCTAGTTTCATAATCAACAAGTGAAGCTATGATGAGCTGTTATGCTAAATTCAAGGGAAACAGGGAACTTAAAATCAAGGTTTTCAACAGAGAACTAATGTGTAAATATAAAAATATTTTTCATGTTTAGACTTCATTAATTTTTTATGAACCAAATTACGTCATTCCCAAATAATAAGGAACTGTAATGGAGTCTAGAATGGATCGACTGATTCTCTATTACTTAACAGGTAAGTGGAACAAAGGGAAGAACAAAATTTGAGGAGCTAACAGATTCTAAATCAAATCAGGACAGAGCAACTGTATAACAAAGAGTTGAAAAAAAACTCAAAGCAAAACAAGCTTAGATGATAGTCTTACAACAGGAAAACTAGGATAAAAAATATGGAAGCATAGAGGTCAAAACATTAACAAAGGTATTGAAGTTGAACCTTACTGTCAAACATTAACAAAGGTAATTTTAAATTTTGGCTCAAGAAAGATAGAACTAACAGATTCATAAATCAATACAACAAGATAGAATGCATTAGTGAAATAGTCTGAATCAAAATACTATCAATATATGCAAGAACATACAAGCCAGGCTTCGACTACTATTAATGTATGAAATTCCCAACAAATCTCAAAACAAAACGGAAGCAGGAACAAGTATAGAAATTAAATCAGCAACACACAGAACATTTCAATAAAACACAAACTATCGAAACAACACAAAAGAAACAAAAGAGATTACCTGCTTTGGAGCAGCAAACTGGAACCGCCAGTTGAGTCGAGGAGTATTCTAGTGATTCCAACTCCGACTTCGAGTCAGAATTTGAGTGATAAAAAAAATGATAGATGGAGACGTTTTGGAGGCCATAGGAGGCGAAAACTTGATGAACAGAGCTTGAACCCAATGGTTCTCGTGATTTCTCATCCTTTCCGAAGCGAAAGTGAAGAAAGCTTTGCAGATCTGCGAGTTCAGAGAAAAAAAAGGGGAAACGAAATTGGGGTGAGGGAGACGGAGCATCGCCGCTTACCCACCGGTTTTCGCACTGCGTTAGACGTTGGTAACGGATTGTTAAGAAATTGGGATTATTTATAGGTTGGGTTTGAAGTTTGAATCAGAGAGTGAGGAAGAATGATTCGGTTGGTGGAGTTAAGAGGCAACTTTGGTTTTCTTTTGGGTTTAAATTGGATTTGGAGAAATTTGTGGTATTTTAGCTAAATAAAATAGCTTGAACTATTTTTAAATCGATGAAATTAGGAATGAGATAAATTATATCTACTTAATTACTGAACTTTTTAACTTTAACAAATACAAAATAATTATTTGAAATAAAGAGTAGTTGAATTAAATTAGATCTATTTAATCTATTAAATATATAAAACGTGATCACTTGTTTTTGGTAAAAATGATTTTCATATTACATTATCCAAAAGCTAATCTAAAAATTGTGCATAATATATATATATCAAGGTATTTTTGTTAATGAAATAACAAAGTTTGTCCCGAAAATAGATAGAATATAGTTTGACTTTTGTTAAACAAATTATTTTACTTTGTTTGAAATTGAGGAATTCAAATAATTAATCAAATTATGGACGATAAAAATTGAGTGTCAACAATGAACATTCTACAATAAAATATTTGTTTATAAAAGAATGATTGTTGTGTATTAAGTTCTTTTTGTACTTAACGCTTTTCTTTAAAGATAATTGACAACTATTAGAAAGAAAATTGGTCATATTCTGGCATACTTGATCATAGAGGTACATATTAGGTAAAATGTTCGGTGCTACTAACCACCGTCTAATAACTTGAGACCTAGACGAGATAGTTAACTTGCGACTTCTATTGGATGAATAAATTAATTCGACGCCAATGTATCTGAGAAGGACTTGAGGTGATATTCTCTTAAATGGGCCGAGAGGTTTTAGGAGACATATAGATTCGTTAGTTTTGCACAATGAACACACCTAAATGAATGGATATTAAAGCATTTTTATTAGGGTTTCGATACCTAAAAGTTGTCTTCTTTATTGATAAAATCCAAGTAGTTAAAGTAGTAAAAAAAACAAAGCTCTTCTAGCTAAGCTAGCATGGAGAGCCTTCAATAACCCAAACTCCACATGGGCTTCACTCCTAATAAAAAAATACATTGCCGATGGAAAATTTCCAATAGAGATTCATGCAAAACCATCGCATGGGAGAACCTGGAAGAACATTGCTTTGGGTTGGACTATATGTAAACAATGGTCAGTTGGGGATGGATCCAACATATCGCTATGGTTCGATACCTGGCTACCTAACAGCAGGAAGCTAAGAGATCTACTAATAGGACCCCTAACATTAGAAGATAATCAATTGAAAGTTAAGAACATCCTTACAAGCATAGGTACTTGGGAATATAACAACCTGTCCCATGAACTCCCATCAACTATAAAAAAAGCGTCTATGAACCAACAACTTCTGAAATTAAGGATAAGCCACCCTGGAGCCTTAACCCCCAAGGAACTCTAACTACTAAAAATGTTTATTACCATATTAAAGATAAATGGGAGAAGCACCACAAGACAAACAAGGACCATACCTGGATATGGAAACTACATTGCCCTAATAAAATTAAGTACTTCTTATGGCTTTGCAATCACGGAAGATTACCGACATGTTACTATTTAAACTCCCTGGGAATAGATGTTAGTAAGTCTTGTCACATATGTAATGCCCCAGAAACCATCCAACATATCTTCATTGAATGTACTAATGCTAGAAAGTTGTGGTCTGAGCTAGGACTTATCAAAAGCATCAACATATTCATATCTAATCATGACATGAACTGGTTAGATTTCCTTAGTGATAAAAAACCTCAACTGAAAAGAACTCTATCCATTCTACTTGTGGAGTATATGGCTTAACAGAAATGAAAATTACCACAATAATAAAAAAGGGAAAATAAATGTTAATATTCCATACATACATGCCAGCAAAATTTTCTCACTCACAAACCAAAGGACCAATATAGAAAAACCTATAGTAGGGTATGTAAAATGGAAACCTCCAAACATTGAATTTAAGCTTACACTGATGGTTCTACCTCGACTAAATCTGGCACTAGTGGAATAGGAGGAGTAATAAGAGACAAATATGGTAATTGGGTGGTAGGCTTCATGGGAAACATATATATATATATGAAGCAACAAATATTGTTTCTGAACTATTAGCGCTGCAAAAAGGTTTAACTATTGCACTAACCTACAGCCTAACGCCACTTGAAATTAATGTAGACTGTCAGGATATCCTACACTGTCTAGCAAATGATTATCCATCTTACTCTAATATTTCGGCTGATTGCAAGGAACTTCTACTTAAACTTGGAAACCCTCTGGTGCAGCATAAATATAGGGAATAAAATCAAGTGGCAGATATCCTGACTAAGGAGGGGTCTAGATGAAGGAAGCTAACTCCCTCGTACTTTGGACAGCTCCTCCGTTGATTGTTTCTAGTAGAATAGAAGGAACTCTTTATGTTAGGTTAAAAAAGTCGTCTTCTTCTATAGAAGGTATTAATGTGTATAATTTAATCCCAATCCCTTTCCCAAACGTTACTAGCCATACTCGGTCATTTACTTGTATTGATGCATATTAAATTATAATATATCATCTTGATTACAAAAAAAAAAAATCATAAATGCAAACCCCTAATTCTCTCATAATAATAACTTTCTTGAATCTCAATAGCAAATTATAATCAAAATTCTAGTATATTCTCTGTAAGATTCGATCTCAATCTAGTTAGGTTATTGTATTTTGCATCTACCGCTTTAATCCATTAAAAAGGTGTAGTTTAAACGACAAACATGTATTGTAGTCCTAATAACATATTGTGCATGCATGCACTTTGATCCGAATAATATATTATGGAGATGTGTACTCTTATCACAATAAAATGTAACTTGGGCATACAGTATTGATACCAAAATAACAAAATGTGCATTTCATGACAATACAACTCATAGAAGTAAATCAATTTATTCACAACTTCAAGTTTACTTTTCAACCTCATTGTTCATATAGAAACCTCATATTTGTTGTCAAATGGATGTTCATATGAATATATTGTGTTGTAACATAAATGTACACACAATATATAATGTGTTGTAACTAGCTAATCATACAATATACTTGGTGATCAAGTATATACATGTATGTATACTCTTCTTCTTGTAACAAAGATAGAAACACGAACAAAGTAAAAGAAAATAGTTTCTCCTTCCCTCTCTTCTTGTGTAGTTTATTTTTGCACTATTTTTTATTATATTTTATAACACGATATTTATTTTATAACACATTATCAGTATAAAGTTCTAATCAAATCCATCATCTCTAAGTTGTGTTTATTCTCTTCGTTTGAAGAAGGTACGTTTCTTTTCAAAGTTAATTTTTGTATCGATCCTATGCATATTTGTATATGAATTTTACTACATATATACTTTATTACTCTCTTGTGGATATGCTCACTACTACAGAAGGGAAAACTGAATAATTTCACCAATTAATCACAAATAAAAGAAAAAAAATTTGACTAGCTAGATTTATCAAATATTTAATTCTCTGTCATATTCTCATCCTACTTGGCCCGTTGGTGGATATTGATTTTCTAAAGTAATAGATTAAATAATCTGCATAAAATATGCTAAATTAATTAAATTAACTTTTTCAAGTAGCACGATTTTTATTTGTATAATGCTTATATAATAGATTGAAAAATATACTACTTTTTATTTCTCTACTTTACTGGTATTCTTCAAAGTTAAACTCCACTTCTTATAGATTATTCAAATATCAAGAGTCTAAAAGGTATTGCAGATTTAGCACAACATTACAATGAATGATTAGGCAATGATCTATAATTTAAGTGGACAATTATTAAATTTGTCAATGGTAAGCTAACAATATATATTGCTCTATGATAAGCTTTCTTCATAAAAATAGTAATTACATTAGTTCTGATTTGTATTTATCCGCAAAAAGAGTAAGCTAATTTTAGGAGTCCACAAAATATATTGATAACATATAACATACATGTCGTTGAGACAATTTGACCCGCAAACTTTATTAGGTCCAACTATTAAGTGTTTATTTAAGTTTTGAATTTTGAGGTATCATTTTATTTATTGTGATGATTAGTGTTTAGTTGGATCCATAAGTTGAGTTGTGTCTTATGTTTCGCAAGGTATAGGATGACTCTGGCAATGTGGGCTAAACGTTGCATCATCACTAGGCTCATAGTGATAGTTGTTAGTTAGAAAATCTCTCCAAGAAAAGTAAAGTATATTATTTTAGTGTTTTGCATATCTTATTGTAAAGCTTAAATGATTTCATTTCATATTCATGCTTTACTTCAGTTAAGTTACTTTCAGTCTTTAATTCAGTTCAGTTACTTGTTCTCATTCATATTTATACGTACCGTACACTTCATGTACGGACATCATTTCATGATGCAGATACAAGTGTTCAGGATCATCAACAGGCGCTCCGTTGAGATCACTCATTTGTTAGCTTTTTGGTGAGGCATCCTTGCTTTCGAAGGACTCCAGTCTTATTCTTTTAGGAATACTTTTAAGGTAGTCATAGGTGTTGTCTGGACACCTATTCTCAATTAGTAGAGGCTTTATAGATAGACAAAGTTAGAAGAGTTATTCTCGAATCTTCTTTCCAGATGTTTTGACTATTATTATTATGTTCATTGTTTCCCGATAGTTATGAGACTCCGTTGTTATATTAAAAATTTTTAAATTTAAGCTTATTGTGCATGAGTTCAGTTTTCCGCTAAGTATTCAGTCAGACCGAAAGTTTGCTTGGGAATAACAATGATTTTTGAGTACCGGCCACATCTAGATGTAGGCTTGGAGCGTGAAAAAAACAATTGCACTAGAATCATACCAAAACAACAGCAGAAAAGTACCAAAACTGCACCAAAACAGCACTAAAATTGCACTAGAAAAGCTTCAAAACAGTACTTAAATTGCACCAGATTCACTCTAAAAGAGCACTAGAAGTGCGCTAAAAATAATAGTAGAAAGCACCAAAATTGCAGCTAAAAAGACCGAAACAACTTCAAATTGCACCTTAACAACACTAGGAGTTGATTTTTTATCGCATCTTCACAACATGGTTGCTTCCAAATATTGTTCAATTTTTTTTTTTTATGTGATTCAGAATATATGGTTTTATTTGAAGAAGAAACGGAAGAGACAAATCAGAAGTCTGATTCGATAGAGAATGTGAAGGAACCAGGAAAATTGAGTTTTGGGGGAAATTTTTTCGCGTGCGAAGAAAAGTCACTATTAAAAACTAGACGGACGTTTGAGAGAGTACTAAAAGTGCACCAATTCTTGAAACTTGGAGAATTATTTGTGCTCCATATTAAAAGACAAGGATTACTTTGATTCTTAACTCAAAGATAAAAGAACAATTTTAATGTTACGGGAGTTATGGTGTTAGTGGTTACATTAGTATCCTTTAAGTATTATTTTTTTTAGTTTTTGCGAATATTATTTTTATTTTTAGATTTTTAGATTTTATATTAATTTTAATAATTCATAAATTCTGTTTAATTGTGGTGTTGACACGTGACAATTTTTCCTCTCTTGTTATATATAGATAGAATACAATTATTATTATTATTATTGTTATTATTATTATTATTATTATTATTATTATATAAATATATATATATATATATCATATATCATATATTTATTAACAAATAAAAAAGACAAAAAAAAATCTAAGTTAAAGAAAATTAGGGGTGTCAATGGGACGGTTCGATCAGTTATTTAAAAAAAAATATAACATCCCAATTTTAAAGGTATTTTGTAATGTATAACTGTCACAACCCAAAAACAGACGTGATGACACTTGTCTATTCCCACCAAGACAAGTCAGCATCAACCCAACAAAAACAAAAGAAAAGCGGAAAATAATAAAGCAAGAACAAGACAAGGCGGAAAACTTATTCATTCTATTAAAACCCCTCAAAATCTAGTTGTCACGTGTACAAGCCACTAAATACATAAAGTGCAGAATTTACAAATAAGTACAAGTCTCAATCTTTGTTTCTCAAATAGAACAAAGCTTTAGGGAAAAAAAGAAAAGAGGGCCCGCTAGGATGACAAGCAGCTACCTCTCAAGTCCTTAAACGAGCCTCGATATTCAGAAGAAGAGAAGAGGATCACACGGGTCCGGGCTCGGAACCTACACAAGTATAAAAGCAAGGGGTGAGTACCAACAACACGGTACCCAGCAAGCAACCTAATAAACAAGGCATCTAACTAGAAATCGAATACCCCTTACACTCCAACCGAACCTCCTTAAACTACAATCTGCACAGAAATATGCCCGATCAAGAAATTCTACAATACACGGCTCAGAAGGCTTAATATCCATGGTTCAACAATCACAATAATCAAACGAATCAAGTAAGTCAATCTCAAAGTCAAATAGTTCAGTCACACTCAACAAGTACATTAATCTCAAGTATCAAGCAAGTCACGCATAAGCATCAAATGTATCAAGTCACATGATCAATCTCTTGCCGAAACCATTTCCCATCGATTTTATATAAAATCACTAGCCGGAACCATTTTCCACCGGCTTTATATTAAATCACTAACCGGAACCATTTTCCATCGGTTTTATATCAAATCACTACCTGGAACCATTTCCCATCGGCTTTATATCAAGTTACTAGTCAGAACAATTTCTCATCGGCTTATATCAAATCATTAGCCGAAATCATTTTTCATCGGCTTTATAAACACTTGCCCGAAATGACCTCGGCATCACAACACTCGCCGCCAAAGACCTCGGCATCATAAATCATCACATGTCTCATCACGGTGTTCACAATCAATGCAGACAAGAAATATCACACCACACGGAAGAGGCAGCAAATCATACAATTCAAGTCCACATTCATGCTTTCAAGCATTTCATCAATCAATCAACTAGGGTCACAATAAGGCAATTCACATCATCATGTTCATCACATAAACTTTTCCATTTCAACCCCTTTTTATTCATTTAGATGTATCAAGTGGATAATTAAATCCTTCACATCATCTCCATTACTCCCGATACACAAGCAACGAAGGAGGTACATGAATTCTACTAGAAAACAAGGTTTAAGAGGTCACTTGCCTTAAATTAATTAATAATCACTCCACGAGTTGAGTCTTCCCCATCCAAATCACTTTCAAAGCCACACAATCTATAATGATCAAGTATTCACAATCACTCGTCGGAAACAATAATTCTCACATCAATTATCTAGAGAAATGGGTCAGTCAAATCAAAATTCAATTTCAAAATGGAGGTTTGAATTTGGAAAAAAATACTTGAAAATGATGTTTAAGGCTTTAGGAACTAGTTAGTGAAAATCATTTCGAAAAAAAGATCAAAACCACTTCAAAATCACCATTTTACTAAGTTCTTTTCGTACTTGAAGATAACCCGAAAATTTTCATTTCAAACGCTTGATTTGAACACATAAATCCATAAATAAATAATGGGTAAATGAAGATTTAGAGTTAAGGATCGTTACCCAAAAAATTTTCCTCAAAAACCTAGTCCAAATCACCACCCCTAAGCTCTCAAAACTCAAAAATGGTGAAATGGGGCTTAAATCCCAAAATTGCTGGTCAAAAACCCCCTCTGATGTCGCAACAGCGACTAGGGTTTCGCTTAAGCGAACTCCGCTAAAAACACGGCTCTCGCCAAAGAGAAACCCTCTTCGCTTTTGTGAAGCTCACTTAAGTGAAGAGGCTCTCGCTTCTGTGAAGGTCACTTAAGCTACTGGCAGCGAAGGCCTGCAGACACCAGCAACTCAGCCAACACTCCGAAATGATCTTCGAGATTTATTCAAAACCCCGTACACACAAATCACATATGCAAATCGATTATACTAGACGTTCTGGACTCAATGGAATCTTTAAAACATGAATTCAAGGTCTCTTTGACCCGACATTCGTTAAAACCACAAGAAACTAACTCAATAGCTAAAAGAATAAACCAAGGTCGGGACCTCTCAAAAATCAATCAAAACCTCACCTAGGCCTAAAATCAACCCCCGAATCTAACATAACTCTCAGAATTCTGATCTGGGCATCTAAACCTCGAATGTTGACCAAAATCAACCCAAATGCTAAATTTTCACGATTTCACAACTTAGGACCTCAAATCCTAAAAAAAAAACCAAATTCAGAAACCAACAATGCTTATGGATCAAATTTCACATTTCGGGCCTAATGGAATCGACTGAATTTCATTCTGACACTCGAAACTCCAAAAGACACCGAAAATCACTTTTTTAACAACCTAGCCTTTCAAACTCAAAACTTACAAATTATCAACTTTTAACTCAAAGTTCAAAATCAACTTTTCAAAATTCAATCATACTAGACTCGGGTCAATCACGGGAGGAAAAAATGGTAAATTCACGAAACTTTCAAAAATGATCGATCGAGACATCACATTAACCAAAATTAGATTTTTTAAACTATCTCAATCATATCAGTTTTTTTTCGATATCGATACGGTTCGTTTATTTTCGATTTTTCTTATTGTTAAAATAGCACCTCAAGTATACTAAGGAAAAATGACAAATATACCCCTGAACCATCATAAATGGTATATGTATACCCTTCGTTATACTTTTAAAACACCACTACCCTTACTGTCTAAATTTTAGAGCATATATACCCTTTATATTAATGGTGGGACACGTGTCTCAATCTTAATCACCAATCTTATTAAATTTCTATCAAAAATTAAAAAGATCTACCCAAATTAATTGTAAAATACCCACCCAAATACAATGATACCCACCCCAAAAAAAACCCAAACAGATCACTACGGATGTAATTATACATATTCATCTAAATTCATTTTTTGGTGTCATCTATTTCGTATAAATCATGAAAAAGCATATACATAAGATTAGAGACTAGATTACATGATTGTGATTGTAAATCACCAAATTGCTAGCGCCGTGGTGCAGAAGCCATTGACGATGTCAACGAGTACGAGACCGATTTTAATGTCGCCGGAAAGAAGCAGGGCTCATCTTCCTTCACCAGAATTTCACTCTTCAGTAAATCATTCACCGCCTCTTGCGCCACCATTTCCATTACTGATTTTTTCTTATTTTCTTATTTTTGTTTTCTCCTTCTCTGCTCTTTTCTTATATTGATTGGTGGATTTTCTCAGTCAAAAGTCCACCAAAATATAATACGTGTATATATATATATATATATATAACCTTGTCGTTGAAAGTGAATATATACATTATTTTTATTTTGGTATAATCATATTTCTTTATCGTTGGAAGTATTAAAGCATAAATATAAGATTTGGATTTTATTTTTGGGTGTGAGTATTAGACTTGGATCACTTTTCGGAGTTTTGTTGGAGTAGCATCTTTGATCGTTGTTGTTCCAGCAACGCTTATAACTTGGATCACTATTTTGATTTTACTGACATTTGCAGGTAAAGGAAGAAGGGTTTGGTTATGGAGGGGAAGAAATTGGCAGGGAGATTATTGGATTTGTTGTTAGGGTTTTGATTAGAGAAGGGAATCTTGTGGCTGTGGAATGAGTTATATTTTTGGGTTTGGTATCATGTATTTGAGTGGTTTTTTTTGGTGAGTTTTAATTTTTAGTAGAAATTTAGTAAATATGCGATTGATGGTTAAGATTGAGATACGTGTCCCATCGTTAGAATAAAGGGTATATGCGCTTCAAAATTTGGACGGTAAAGATACTGGTGTTCTAAAAGTATAATGAAGGGTATACACGTACAATTTATGATAGTTCGTGGATATATTTATCCGTTTTCTTAACAGTGGAGAAGCCAGAAATTTCACGAAGGGTGTCCAAGTGATAAAGTGAACCTGCTCTTCTTAAAAAGTGAAAAGAAAATTACTACTAGTGAGATTTAAACACACGAACACTTTTCAAGGCGCCTGAAACCACTAGGCTACATCATATTGTTGTGTCAAGGGTGTCCAAAATATGTTATTTAGCCACTTTGTTTATCACTTTACTTGTATATATAGTATAATTTTTTGATGCAGAGTGTCCAATTGGACACTCTGACATAAGGGTGGCTACGCAACTGTTTCCCAATATACTATTATTAAAAAAAAAATCCAAGTATATTCTTGAAGGAACACTTCAATTCTTCACCAAGAAGTCAAGAATGTAAAAACTTTGTTACCGTATTGTTTGATCTTAAATATTTAATAGGAGTGCTTACATAAGTTTTTTCATATTGTTTGATTGAATATCTATTATAATATATTTTAATTTTAAACTAAACGACCCAAAGTCATCCAGTCACCATAGACCTAGGACCTATGTTATATTTATATTTAAAAAATGTTATAAAATCTATTTATATATTGAATTGAACATATTGTTAACATATAAAATATATTTACATATATACACGTAAGGTTATTTGGTTCGATTTGAAGATTTTTTTATTTTTCTTGTAAATTAAAAAGACCATCATTATTATTCAGGACAGTTATACATTTAAATAAAAGTCTACATTTTTATTAAAAAATAATATAAATGGATTCGATTCGATTAGATTCGATCGATTTTTCATATTATTTTTACGCCCCGAAGAAAACTAACGTACATGACACTTGCCTCATTACCCCACTTACTCACAAATGCATGGGATACAAATAAATATTCTGATTAGAATAAAATTAAGAGTTCAAAAAAATTTAAACATTAACAACATGTAGCATCAATTATTTTTAAAAAAAATAAAAAGGATAGATAAGAGTTATATTGAATGTGGTAGCTTTTAAATTTTAAAAAAATACAAATAATTGATTTTAAT
The DNA here is from genome assembly GCA_029582245.1 of Solanum etuberosum. NCBI lineage: Eukaryota > Viridiplantae > Streptophyta > Magnoliopsida > Solanales > Solanaceae > Solanum > Solanum etuberosum. The sequence goes on along the minus strand of JAJONR010001136.1, from coordinate 60,527 downwards.
TAATACTTCCTGAATTTTTTGTAATCTTTCTATAATTTTTATAATTTTGTGGTGTCAGCACATGACATTATCACCTCTCTTATTATATACAGAGATAGATTAACATGATACACAAATACCAAAAAGGAAAGGAGAAGAAAAGGAAAAGTGATGTAATAAAAATTTAAGGTATAATCATTAAAGGATATGGTGTAGTGAATAGGGATGCTCATCTCTAAACTAAAGGTTTCAGATTCGGGCTTTGTAAAAATTCTTAAGAGTGTGCTTCTTCGGTAATAAAGTTTTATGCAACACAAATTTAAAATAATCGAACTCTAATACTAATATGGAAGGACGAAAAAACAAAATTAAGGTATAGCAGGAGTGTGTCAAAGGAGGAAATTAAACAGGTGTTACTGTATGCTGCTGACCCATCTTTTCCTTCTCATTTACTATGCCACTTGTTCCTCTCTTGTTTCATTTCATTTATTCACTATACTTACCCCTCTGCCTATTACTTATTATTATTACCTCCCTTCCCAAGAAACTCCACAGACTTGCAGAAGAAAAATGGAGTCAAAGAAAATGATTTCACCAAGAAAAAGGATTAGGAAATATCATACAAGAAAAGCTCCAATCATTAACTCTTATACAGATATGGCTGAAGCTAGAAGAGAAATTGTCCATGCTTTACACCTTCATAGATCTTCATCATTTAATAACCCAAACAATTATGCCTTATTGGGTCAAAGAGGTAACAATACTCAAAATACCAATTACATTTACATGTACAATAATACTACAATTGATGTAGTTGTACTCTCTCCACTCTATATTATATTGAGTGAAATATTGAGACTTTTTTCATACTTCGATATAAGTAAATTATTTCAAATTTAAAAGAATTGTTGCTTCTTTTATTTATCCTTTATTTAATGTAAGATTTTTCAAACTTACTTACATTTTTTAGAAAGTAATTTGAAAATAATCAAAACAGTAATACAAAAAAGTAATTTTTTAAATATTTTTTCTCAATACTTTTCTCAAATGGTATGTTATATTCCAATAATTCTTGGATTAGATATAGTAATAGGTTTGAAGTGAAATTGTCCCCCATCAAATTAAATGACAAAAATAAGTAGCAACTAGACATGTTGATGAGACATGAAAATTGATAAATGTTCTAAATAGCTTTCTTTCAGCACTACAAATTCGAACTTGTTTTCCTCATTTCTTGTTACTCTCTCTGTTTTAATTTTAATCTAGTTGTCTAGTTTTGATTTTTCATAAATTTTAAGAAAGTAAAAATAAATTATATGTTTTTAAATCTAAGACATTTTAGAATGTACTAAAGTGTTCTATAAGCCTCTAATCTTGATCTTAATTAGAATATACTAAAACGTTCTATAATCTTTTGATCACGTAGAAAGTTACAATTAAAAAAAAAGAGATATTTTATTTTTTTTCGAAATCTATTAAGAAACAAGTAAGACAAACAAATTTAAAATAATAAAAAAAGAGACTTTTTTTTTTTAAAAAATCTTTTAAGAAACAAGTAAGCAGTTTTTTTTTTTTTCTTCTTACTTTGTATTTGTTTTATTTACAGTAAATTCCCAGCAATATTATTACTCAATAGTGGAATCTATGCCTATTCCTCAACCAGCATGGTCTACAACGGCTCCAGCAATACATACAGCACCACCACCGCCTCCGCCTCTGCCTCCACCTCCACCGCCATCTTCTTCCGGTGGTGATGTTCCTGAGTTCGATTGGTGGCTAGGGTTTCTTAAGTCGTTGGATGTGAAGAAGAGTAGTACAAGTAGTAATGGTGGTAGTGAAGTAGTTTTACAAAAATACTTCCCTGTTGATGATAATATTTTGATGGAAAATTCAAAGGTGCTTAGTCAATTACAAGATGGATTAAAGAAGGATTCAACTAATAATCTTATAGATGAGTGGTTAATTATCCCTACAGCTGATGATGATAATGTATTAATTGAGTTTTAATTAAGTTAAAACCTAGAATTAGTTGAAGAAAAAACATTGTAATTTGTTTATTTCCTGATCAGTTTACTAATTTTTGTATGTTCAATTCATTTATTTATTTTACTAGGAGAAGAGGTTAGTGGCTATTTTATGTGATTCTTCCTTATTTTGTTGCCTAATCTACAGTGCAATAATACAAACAATGTTCACCAAGTGTATATATATATATATATATGAGTGGTGCCCTGATAAAATAAATATAATACAGAAGATAATTTTAAAAATTAAAATAAAGTCAATTAAGTTCTAAACTAATAAAATTGATATTGTTGCTCTTTTGAAATTATGTAGAATATTGAAAGTGAAAAACATACTATATAGTGAAAAAGACTCCTTTTGAGACAAAAATTGACATAAAGAAAGTAATTTTCATCCTGAATCAAGAAAACACTTGTGTGATTGGAGCATGCCCTAACGTATGTCGAGTAATTCATAGATCATCTTTGCCTCTTTGTAGGGGTGTCAAATGTGCAGGTTGAGTTGAAATAAAAAATAGAAATTGGGTTGGGTCTTCCCCCACACTAAAAGAGAGAAATCTATGTAACTTTGGATCTTAGCAAGGGCTTCTTATTTAGAACCCTTTTTTTTGCTTAGTTGTAAGTAAGCGTTGGTAGGAGCGGCGGGATGATGATGAGTATATAAATCAATAAAGACCAAAAAAGAAGAAATGGCAAGATAAATTAGATATCTATGGAAAAAATAACGATGTAGAGGGCGACTGAAAAGGAGGCTCGACCTACAGGGAGAGTGGTGGGCAGCGATTCTCTACAATGACACTGTTGTAGACCAATGGAAAGGGATGTAGCGCAGTTTGGTAGCGCCTTTGTTTTGGGTAAAAAATGTCACGGGTTCAAATCCTGTCATCCCTACCTATTCTTCTCGACCCGTTCAAGTTTACTTTGGGCTCAAATGAGTTGGGTTCAAATGGGCTAAAAAACGGGTTGGTTTTGACCCGCTCAATTAGAAATGATTTTTTTTGTTGATGAATCTGTAATATTATCAATTCTATCGTAATTTGTATCTTGAATATATTTTTTTAGTGCTTTCAGACATATGTATCTCAAATATATGTTAACTACATATATATAGTTAAGTGTATTCAAATAAGAAATGTAACTGAAATATATAAAGTTACACATGACAATGGTGGAGTATTTGTCGTACACAACTCTTTAAAAAGTTCAAAAAAAAATTGACCTTTCAATTTTTCTCAAGCATCAACAAACTATACACTTTTTCTTTCGGAATGCAAATTTTTGTGTATGTGAACTGTTCTTTTATGCATATGGATATAATTTCTTCTATGTGTCTTATATGTAATTAATGATTAGATGTATATGTTTAATATTTGTATTTGAACAGTTCTTTTATGAATCTTCTATTGTTTCTTTTATGTATCTGATATGTACTTAATGATTAGATATATCTGAGTTGTTCATTCTGTGTATCTGAACTATAAAACTCACATAAAAATCAACGAACACAAAGGAAGAACAATGCTAGAAGGAGGAAATTTATCTAAGTATTAATAAATTTGATTTAGATTTCTCCATCGATGAAATTGAAGCTATGACAGTTGAGGAGCTCTGAAAGTGCAGTAATGAAGATGGGTATATTTTATGTATCTAATAAAATTCACCTCAAAATCGATGAACATGAAGAAGGAACAATACTTGAACAAGAAAATATATATATTCAAATTTCTCAAAGTATTAATAAATTGATCTAGATTTCTACATCAGTGAAATCGAAGCTTTGAGTGTTAGGGAGCTTCGAAAGTACAACACTAGAGGTGTGTTTAATAGAAAAAAATTGTGTGAGGGAGAAGGAGGAAAGAGAATTGTGAAGAAACGTAAGACATGAAAATTTAGGAAAGAGTGGGCTGTTTGGAGTGAATTAAATGGGTAGATAGATATGTATTAGTAAATTATAAAGAGAATTAAATGGGTAGATAATTTAAAGTTTTATTTTAATCTAATTTTAAGGAGCAGTATATCTCACTCCAAATCTGATACTAAATTATTAAATAATGAAATAATAGATCATTATTTGAATTATAAGTTAGATTAGTAAATATGGTGTATATATATATATATATATATATATATATATATATATATATAATTAGATAGTTTTTTTAATAGCTAATTGTCTAATTGGCACAAATATTCTAGAAGGCGAGACATGTCACCTGTTGAGAGTTTTTGTTACTTCCTTTTGTTATATCAAGTATTGGTATCCTTTTAAATATATGGTAGATTTTGTATTTTGAGAGTTTATTAAATATGATGAATCATTATCTCTAATTTTTGTATCTTTTTCTTTCCATAAAAGTGTTACCATGGATCATATAGGCTATGGTAGTGTTTTCTTGAATTTTTCTTTTTATAAAATTGTTACAATTTTGATAATTGATATTCAATTGACATCGGTATGTTTTTGATTCACTTATTGTTTGGTAAAATATATTAAGAAAAATAATGTATGCATTAGCTTTATGTGTTACTAATACCTTATTTGGTACTCTTTTCCAACCTATGTATAACTAATGTTTTCATTAGTTATACACTCTATTGTGTATTAAGTTGTGTATTACTTATACCATGGATTCTTAGGTATTAGTAATACAAGGGTTTTAATGCATGTATTAGCTTGATCAATGACTCAATTGGCCCTAAAAATATTTTTTTTATATCTTTTCCACCATAATTATGAAGAGTATCTTTGTAAATCATTTTTTTTATGCAATACATGTTATTTTCAATGCATCAAATCAAACTATACATAAAAATATTCCATGTATAATTAGTGCAAGCATAACTATTACACACATTACTAATACACGCTATTTAGCACTATTCTTATACACTAGAATACAATTTTGAGTATCCTAAGAAACATTGTTATGGGGCGTCATATTGAACTTTGATGGTATTTGCAATCATGTCTAGTAATTGTTTAATTATTAGAGTGGCCATTGAACCAGGTCATTTTTTGCGTATTGAGAGCATAGTTTGGTGAAAAATTTGTTGGGAAAATGCGGACAAACACAAAAATATATGGTCAAAATAATGAAAATAAAATGGGAAAATAATGACACCAAGAATTTTACGTGGAAACCCTTCTAAATAAGGGAAAAAACCACGGGCCAAAAGGAGCAACTGATATCAGTATAGTAGTAAGGAATTTTACACTGTGTAGTCACGAATACAATACTCAAAGTGACTACAACACACTCAAAAAGAATAACACTCTTTTGATTTCCACCTTACTAAAATATCGCTCACACTCTATTTTTCTTCACAGACTATTTTTCTTGTAGTCTATGGAATACCTCACTTTGCTCTCAAATATTTTTTCTCTCTATCTTGGTGTGTTCTACAAATGAGCAAAAAATGTTCTATTTATAGGAAGAGAAAATCATGGCTATGTCACTAATGACATAGACAAATGTAGCAAATTTCAAAAGAAGGTTGCAAATCTTACCAATTTCCCAACCACCAAATCTTTTATTTTCAACTCTTGCACCAATTTTTTTTTTCAACATTTGGTGTCACTATTCCTTTTTAACAATTGCTTGTAGCAATTGAGTAGCAAAAATTGACTAATGTAAAAAACATGGGATGGACCTCGCAAATCTCCCCCTCCGGTCCCATGCACCAAAAGGAGGTATCTACATCTTCTTTAAAGAGAGATCATACCCACAAGTTCTTTGCATAACTCGAACTTGTCTTTCGGTATAGTTTTGGTTAGCATATCTGCAGGATTTTCACTTGTGTGGATCTTTTTGACGTGAAATGATTCACTCTCCACTTCCTCACGAATCCAATGATATCTGACGTCGATGTGTTTTGTCCTTGCATGGTACATGGAGTTCTTGCTCAAGTCTATTCCCTCGAAGATATTCAAGTATGTGTTTAACATCATTTCAATGTCTTTTTTTTAGGAGGAATTGAATCTTGCCAGTAAATTTACTGCAAAATAAATATCTGATCGAGTATTGTTAGCAAGATGCATTGGTGCCCCGATTGCACTAAGATATGAAGTTCCATCACCAAGAAGCTCTTCATCCTTCTTTTGAGATCAAAATGAATCTTTATTTATGTCAAGCGATCTCATAATCATTGGGGTACTCAATGAATGTGATTTATCCATATAAAATTGCATCAAAACTTTTCTGTGTATGCTGATTGATGGACAAATAGTTCATTCGTCAAATTCAATCTGTAGGTCAAGACAAGTTTCTGTCTTTCCGGAATCTTTTCATTTTAGATTCCCTTCTCAAACACTCAACAACTTTTGAAAGCTCTTTAAGAGTGTTAATAATGTTCAAGTTGCAACCAAATACTCTCAAATGGTCATAGGAAACATCCTTTCCATACCAAACTCTATTTGGCACATCACTTTGCAAAACAAAAATAGGAGATAGATTAATAACATGTGCATCAGTCAATAGAGCCTCACCCCAAAATGAGTTCGGCAACTTTGCTTCAGAAAGCAAACATCTAACTCTTTCCATCAAGGTCCTATTCATCCTCTCAGCCAAACCATTAAGCTGAGGAGTCTTAGGAGGAGTCTTCTGGTGTCTAATACCTTGATGCTTGCCGTATTCGTCAAATGGTCCACAATATTCACCACCATTATCAGTACGAATACATTTCAGTTTCTTTCCAGTTTCTCTTTCAACTAAAGCCTGAAACTGCTTGAAGACACCTAACACTTGGTCTTTAATCTTCAAGACATAGACCCAAAGTTTTCTCGAGCAGTCGTCAATAAAAGTGACAAAGTAGAGTGCACCACCCAATGTCCTTGTCTTCATTGGACCGCATAAATCAGAGTGCACCAATTCAATCAACTCTGTCTTTCTCGAAGGAGGGTTAAACTTAAAGGAAACTCTATTTTGTTTACCAGCCAAGCAGTGCTCATACTTTTCTAATTTAGCACTTTGGAAATCTGACAATAATTTCTTCTTGGCTAGAACATTAAGTCCTTTCTCGCTGATGTGGCTAAGCCTCTTGCGCCATAACGTTGAAGAGCTATCACTCTCAACCGCATTCACCATATCAACACTGTTTTATGAGAAAATAGAAAATAAAAGACTTTAGTTTCAAAAAATCAATTTAACTTATGTTTTGAAGAAAAATCGATTTTCAAAAGAGAGTCGCCACTTAATTTTTGAAAGAAATTAAGAAAACTTAAGATTTTCAAAAGATTTTAAAACAGAGAAAAATCATTTGAAATCCAAAGAGGGTTCGGGGTTTAATTTACATTTCGAGAAGGGTTTAAGCATTCGAAATGTCTGCTAACGTGCGGTTGACCAATGATTTGACTAATTTTGAAAATATTACTAAGTAAGGAAAACTCATTTTTTCATTTTTTTTGAAGGGAAATAAACTAAAGGGATTTCAAGGAAAATAACTCTTATATATAGACAAGACAACAAAACTAAGTAATAAATAAAAATATAAATATTTCAATTTGAACATAAAAAGAAGAAATGACTTTCTTTTGGGAAATTTAATTAAATAAAAACCAATCCAAATAAAAGGTTAGTAAATACATAACAAACAAGTACAAGAGAGAAGAAATATTGAACCTGTCCTAATACTAAGAATTACCCAAAAAAAAAAAGTTTGGGCCTATTTAAATCAAAGACCAACTGTTGGGCCGTTCTTTTGAGCCTTTGGGCCCCTTTTACTCTCAACTGTCATGGTATACACCAAGTGTATATCTGATGTATACACCATGTATACAACTGATTCTTGGACTCCCGGACCTGTATTTTATTCAAACTTTGTATTTCTGCATTTTTCAACCTGTACTTCCACGTTTTGAACCTGTATATTATATTTTTTGACTGTACACCCATGTATACAGCAGGTATATCAGTGTATACAGCCAATATCTCAGCCTGTTTTCGACTTTTCGGAACCTGTTTCAAATTCTAGCCCCTGTACCGCTCCAAATTTGACCTATTTAAGGATTTCCTGCTGGCTGACTTGAGAAAAATATAATTGGGCCTCCGAGACCCTCTCAAAATGCAAAGGGAAAGAACAATGGAGTCCACGATGAACTCGAGGCAAATTCCATGCAACAAATAAAGTAAAAAAGAATAACAAAAAAAGGTTAGCATTTAAGAAAGAAGAAACGATAAAAATTAACACATCTAGCATCATCAACAAAGCATCATTTAAATGGTAATCTAAAGGGAGATTAATTAAGGAGGAAATAAATAATGAAGGAAATCAAGAGAAACACATTCACACCTTTAAGCTACTGATATTAAACACATTTTTTTTTTCTTTTGCAGGCATAAGCTACTTTGAGAGTGAATTGAGACAAAATCCCATGACCTCAAGACAAGCAGTAATAAAGACTAGTTACCATGTATTTTAAAGATCATTGATCAAATATCGAGCTTAGAGCAAGGGTAACACGAGTGACAAACTACTAAGCTTTTAAATAAAGACTATTACCTATCACAAGATTAAAAACACACATGTGTAGGTTCACAAAAAAACAGAGAGGAAAGCATATTTTACTGAAAATTGGGAGAAACTAAATATGCAGACAACAAGTACATGTTCTTCAAAACAACTGAAAAGGAACAAGAAATTAGGGTCAACGTTCTACGTTGCACTAACGGGATACTGCCCCCCAGAAATTACTCTAAGGTACAACATTGAAGTGAACTCGAAATTAAAATGAGTAGGCAGTAAATCAGAATTTGAATAAATAATACGAGCAATGGAGCCAAAGAAAACGCTAATAGAACACGTAGATACATCATAACGATGGTTCTTAATGGAGAACTTGAGCTGAAACAGTGTTGAACAATGATGCATATTACTACATGATGAAGAATATAGTTCATGTTTGATGTATATATTACTAAAAATAGGGGGCATCTTAAAGAGCAAACTCATGTTTCAAGTCATTCACATCATGGCAAGGAAGAAGGAAGTCAAAACAGAACATCTATACATACATAAATAGGATAAAATTCGAGCACACAGGCGACCAAATTCGCATTTAACTACAACAGGTTAGCGACTATAACCATGTCCACAAGTTAACACCATGGACAAACCAAATGGAGCTCGAAAAGAGTAAGCAATGATACAACACTATTATTGAGCAGCGATGAGGTTAGAAGGGAAGCAAATATGAACATGGAGAAACTAACTTACACCAGTTGCAAATCACATAGCCACAAAATAAAAATTGAAAGAACATTTGAATGAACAAAGCATTCACACTACTGATTCATTATCAACAAAATAGTCCAAATATTCTCAAAAATCTAACATTTAAACGACTCACAGCGATCAAGAAGTAAACAGCCAACATATGAAGAGCAAAAAAAAGGCATGAACTGAAATGAGTATTACCTTTAAAGGGGCAGCAGAACCGAGACGGAAGGAGCAGAGGATCAACGACTTCACCACCAACGTAAACTTCGAGAGAAATTCCAATAGAAACAAGCCGAGCGAGTGAAGCTAGGATCGAAGAATGGTCCTCCTCTTTGCTTGGATTTTATCTATTATATAGCTCTGTTTTCTATATGAATATTTCCTCTCTATCCCTATATCAGTGAAGAATGACCCACTTTTTCCAACTTTTTTCCAACTTTTTTCTTCCAACTTTTTTTTTTAAGAAAGAAGAAGAGAGTTATTTATAGGTAAATTCTAGGGCAGATTTGGGGGGAATCGGGTGAAGAATTTGACGAATTTTAAAATTCAAAATTCAAATTCTTCAAGGATAAGGCTGTCAGCTCAAAATTAGTACGACTTCCCAACGGATTGATGATGGAGGCCGTCTGATTCGAGGAACAAGGACGGATGAAGCACAATATTGTTCAACCTGGAAGATTCGAGTACGAAAGGATAAGGAGAGAGAGGTGATTCGCTGCTAGTTCACGTCTGGCACGCGTTTTCTGGGCACCTGGGCTGAATCGCTGGATTTGGATCGCGATTTTGCTGGAGTTCGCGTTGCTGGACTTCACGATTCTGCCTGGGTTTCAGTGTAGAAGAAGAAGATGACGCCAAGGGGTCGGGTTGCTGGGTCTTTTGATATTGAACGTTGTATTGAATGGGTCTGTTTGGATTGCTGTATGTTGGGCTGGGTTTTGGGAATTGGGTCATTTGGTTGCTGAAAAATTGGGAGAAGAGGGCCCAATATTGGTTTCTTAAAGGTTTGAAATGATGTGAAAGAAAATGGCTAAAATCGTAAATAGATATAGCCAAATTTAATTTAATTTGCAACTTTGGCTAAAATCAAAATAGGATGAATTATTTAAAATTAATTGACGAGCTTCTTAATTTTAACAAGAATAAAATAATTGACTCAAGTATAGACTAATAACTCGAAAAAATATAAACTATTGAATAATTAAACTAATTAACCAAATATTTAATTAAAATAAAATATTTTTGAGACGATTTTCAAATATTGATAATATATACTAATTATATACAAAATTATATAGAAGACCTATTATTATTTAAAAATTATGAAAAATGACAAACTATTTAAAAATAACTTGCAAACTATATTATTATTATTTTTTTATTTTTTTTTGAAATTTTCTTAAACTAATTATTTTAAATCATTTGGAATTTAAGAAGCTCGACGATTAATTTGTATTGTGGAGGTCCAAAATTGGGTGTCAATAAACACAAGCAGAAGTCGTAGTCCAGTATAGACCACGACGTTTTTTACCACGAGCTACAACCAAGGAACCTTAATGAGTTTTCATTTTCCATCACCGTTGGTGCTAAAATATCCTTCATCATCCAAAACACCAACAGAAATTAGGTGCAGACGACATCAGGAGCATGTGTCACATTATTCAAAACTAGTTTATTTCCAACACTAGTTTTCAAACAAATTGTACCAATACCAACCACCCTAGAAACAGTTTCATTACCCACACTCAAGGTTCCAAAATCACCAGGGGTATAGGAAGAGAAAAAATCCTTCCTTGATGTCACGTGAGATGCGGCACCAGTATCCACAACCCAGTTTGACTCATCACAAGTAATATTTATCATATCCGCATCAAGGATGGTAACAAGGTCTTTGGTGGTGACGGTGGCTAGGAAATTTTCATTGCCATCTTCTTTAGTTTCCTCTTTATTTTTGTTCTCTCTCTTCAACTTCCTACAGAACTTCTTTGTGTTCCCTTTCAAACCACAATGATAGCACTCAATATCCTTTTGTGTGCCTCTGGATTTGCTCCTATTTTGTTCTCTATTCTGAGAACCACGAGTTTTGTTTCTCCCCCTAGAGCCAGTTATCAGGACATCCGACGAAGAAGAACCTAGAGATTTTCTTCTCATTTCTTCGTTCAAGACAGTACTCTTGGCAGAATCCATAGAGATCACACCATCTGGAGCAGAATTTGACAATGAAGTTCTAAATGTTTCCCAAGAGTCTGGTAGGGAACCAAGTAGAAGCAAGCCTTGAATTTCTTCATTGAATTTGATGTCCATAGCAGATAATTGGTTCATGATCCCCTGAAAATTATTAAGATGGTCTGTCATCGGAGAACCATCATGATACTTTAAACTCAACATCTGTTTTATTAAGAACATTATGTTGTTTCCAGTCTTCCGAGCATACAAACTTTCAAGATGCTCCCATAGGGTTCGAGCATATGTCTCCCCAGAAATATGGTTCAACACATTATCGTCAACCCATTGCCTAATGAATCCACAAACCTGTTTGTGCAACAGATTCCACTCTTCATCTGTTTTATTATCAGGATTTACAGTGGTAAAGACTGGCTGATAAAAATCTTGACATAAAGCAGATCTTCCATTTTCCCCTTCCAAATGATATAATTAACACCATTCAAAGTAACCATTCTACTTGTGTTGACTTCCGTCGTTTCCCCCCAAAAATATAGTTATTTCTAACCAAAGTAAATTTTTTCTGATGTGGAAGTTCAGACTGTGCTGCAACCACAGAGTATACTCAGATACCAGTTTGTTGGGAAAATGCGGACAAACACAAAATTATATGGTAAAAATAATGAAAATAAAATAAGAAAATAATGACACCAAGAATTTTACGTGGAAACCCTTCTAAATATGGAAAAAAACCACGGGCCAAGAGGAGAAACTGATATCACTATAGTAAGGAATTTTACACTGTTTAGTCACGAATACAATACTCAAAGTGACTACAACACACTCAAACAGAATAACACTCTTTTGATTTCCACCTTACAAAAATATCTCTCACACTCTATTTTGCTTCACAGACTATTTTTCTTGTATAGTCTATGGAATACCTCACTTTGCTCTCAAATATTTTTTCCCTCTATCTTGGTGTGTTCTACAAATGAGAAAAAAATGCTCTATTTATAGGAAGAGAAAACCATGGCTATGTCACTAATGACATAGACAAATATAGCAAATTTCAAAAGAAGGTTGCAAATCTTACCAATTTTCCAACCACCAAATCTTTTATTTTCAACTCTTGCACCAATTTCTTTTTTCAACATTTGTTGTCACTATTCATTTTTAACAATTGCTTGTAGCAATTGAGTAGCAAAAAATGACTAATGTAAAAAACATGGGATGGACCTCACAAAATTCAATATCAATTTTTTTTTGCGATATTAAATTGTGGTTTAATTCTCCAGAATTGTAGAGATCTAACTTACTCATAAATTGAATGATATGAAGATCTTATAATCAATCAATAAACTTTTTTAGGCTGATGATTTGCCCCATCATTGTGAATTTTTCGTCCATGTCAGTTTCATCAATCATCAAGGTGTTGACCTTCATTGAAATTGGAAAATTCGCTAAATCTTACGATTCTCTAAAATTGAAATCAGTTTTAAAAGTTTATCAAACAAGGTAAAAGCAATGTTGGCCCTATGGATTGCAATTATGACTACCATTTTATCCTTGTTTTTTTTGCCATCACTAAAGGGGGAAAATATTTAGATTCCTTCAAATCACTAATCTTGAACTTACGTCGAATAATTATTATGAAAGCATGACTAAGATCAGCAGATGTGGCAACAATAACGTCATTGCATGAAACATTGTTAATTTTTGTAAGATCATTGCAGAGTTGAATTGTAGTTTCTAATTTACAAGAAGAAGAGATGAAGAGAGAATCAATCCCACCAAACATGTCAAATTTGTTCGCAATAAATTTTGTAGTGTTGACTATTAACTACATTCAAAATAAATAATGAAAAATAGTAATTTTAGTGATGAATTTTTTTAGTATAATTTAGTTTTCTTGATTCTTATCTCCTAGTATTTTTTCAGGATTCGATGACAATCAATAGCGTGTTTTTTAAATGTAAGATGATCAGATCTTTAAAAATATTGGGCAACATTTCATTGCTTTGGGTTGATCTCCAAGAAGAACTCTATTGATGTAATACACCAAATTTAAAATAAGTGAATACTCAACACTTAGCATAAAAATTATCTCTAATTAGATCTTCACGCAGGCTTTTCATGAGCCGTGAAATGTACCAGTAAAACAAATTCAGAGAATTTGTTTCTCCATTGCAATACTGCCACAAGCCTATGGAATAGTTTCCTATGCATATTAGGAGTTAGTTGGGTGATGCCCAAGACAACCTTGGAGTTGATGAATAGTTATCGGGAGATGGCAAAAGAGGGAGAGAAGAAGATTGGATTCCACAAATGCATTTTATGAGTCATGTAACACCTCGGTATTTGAAAGTTCTAAGAATAAAAAGAACTAAATTGAAAATAAGCTAAATCTAAAAAAATTCAAGTTATGCTTAAGTTATGAGTTTGGGTCAACTTCAAACGACCATAACTTTCGATACATGATGAGTTAGGTGGCCCATAAGATATCAAATGAAAGGTATTGGAATCCTCTTTCCAACACCACCAAGTTTGCTAATTTTTGAGCTCGTATGAGAGAGATATGACTGTTTGAAGTCAGGCTGTTCAATTAAGAAAAGTTACCCAAAAATATGAGGAGTATTTTAGTCTTTTCCTTATCCATTCAGATTTAAGAATTTTTAGTGAATAATTAGGGGTCTAAACTGATTTGGTTCAGTTTTTCCAAATCAAAATACACTTAGGGTTTTAGAAAAAAGTTCAAGAGAAGAAAAGAGGAGAAGATTCAAGCGTTCGTCAAGTTCTTGAGATTTTCTTGTGGATTTTCGCCAAGGGTTTGATCCCTAAGAGGTATGTGAGTTCTCATAGTGTTGGGTTCGTTCACCCACATGCCAATCATGGTATTTTCAGCGCAAATTCATTCTTAAAGTTGAAGGATTTGAGTTCTTATTGAGTTTTCTTGGAATACCTTTCATAATCTTGATTGCTAGGATTTCAACGAGTTCTTGAGATAAGTGTTAGTATTTTTAGGGTTGTTTCGAGTAGATTATCATGTACATACGTTGAGTATTCGATTCTAAGTGATTGGAGAAGAAACCATTCGATTCTAGTCGAATTAAGGTCAGAAAAAGAGTAGAAAAATTCGTTAGAATTGCCTGGGGGAATGGTGGCGCGGTGCGCCACAGATGCGCCAGCAGTGCGCCAGAAATGGGTCTCTAAACTTTAGGGGCTGGCGCCCCGCGCCAACAGTGCGCCAGGGTAACCTGCCGCCACCCTTTTTCCGTCGTTTAGCCCGTCTGAGTCCTTCTAAAGTGTACCTTTACTTCCTATTGATTCTAACTAATCTAAACTACTTCTAAACATCTAGAAATAATTCATAAACATGAATCATAACCTTGAATCCATAAATTCAAATTCAAGGTAGAGCTAAGAGTCAAGTCTTGAGAGTTCTTCGAGTCATTTTAAGAAGTCTTTTACAATCTTTTAAACTTATTTTAATACTTGAGCATTTGAGTTTGAGGAAGAGAAAAGTTGAGTCATTTTATTTAAAATGATATATGGGAACTAAGTATTCCTAAGAGTAATTGTTTTCACATTTAAGCAGAGAGAAACACCGATTTCCAAAAGAGTTTTCATGAGCAGTTCTGAGTACCATCTCTTTTAAGAGAAAGATTTTTGAGTAATAATCTCAAATCACGGAAAGAGTTATGTTTTTAAAAACATATGAGCTAGTATATTTTGGGATTAGTATTGAGCACCGATATGGGGGAGAGTTCATACAACTCACAGCCCCCATAAACCAAGTAGCCAACGTGGGTAGAAAGGGTCATACTTTTTAGATGATTCCTTATTGGTTTTTAGCATAGACTAGTGGATCCACTTAGTTAGTAGGTCTTATACCCCGGTAAAGTATAGGACAGTTCTGGTAGCGTGGGCTAGACGTTGTATCATCACATAACTCATAGTGATGGTTGTCAGTTAGAGAATCTCCCACAAAGTTATTTGTATTTTGCATACAAACTGAGTTATATTGTATTTTATAATACATTGAGTTATTGTCTACTATTTTAAAAGATTTTCTTTATATTGCATCTTTATCACTGCTTTATATTGAAATGAGTTGAGTTGAGTTGAGACGAGGTAATTTGTTTCTTCAATTCCAGTTCAAGCTTATGTCATGTTTAGATTTCCCCTCACATGCTCGTACATTCTATGTACTGACGCCATTTGGCCTGCATCTTTTATGATGCAGATACAGGTAACCAGGATCAACATCCAGCGCTTCGTTGATGCAGTCGAGTTCTAGAGTTATTTGGTGAGCCTCTTTGCTTCCGGAGGATCCCTTTATTATGCTTTATCATTTCAGTTTTGTTAGGATGATCGGGGGTCTTGTCCCGACATCCCTCATAGTATTAGAGGCTTCATAGATAGATAGACGTTAGCTCATGAGTCTTGTTCATTTCAGTTATTATGTTTAAAGACTTGATTTGCCTCTTTGGACAGTTGAATGTTTCCTTTACAACATTCTGAGTTTTTTACATGAGTTTATCTTTTGAGTTCATTTATATGTTGAGTAAAGTCTTCCGCTGAATAGTGAGTCAGGCCAAGGGTTTGCTTGGGGCCAGCAATGGTTCTGGAATGCCGGTCACATCTAGGGTGTAGGCTCGGGGAATGATAAGTCATGTATCCACAATCCATGGAATGGCCACATGGAGACAAACCTGCTGGATGACAAAAGGCTGAAATTCACAATCCACTTCATTGAGTCGTGGAATGACCTCGTGGAATCGTCCTTTTAAGAATTAAAAAGGGGATTTTCAAAAGTAATTTTATCTTTTTCTTATTTTTCTAAGACTAAGTCACAATGTTTTGGCATAGAAGAATATATCATATTAGATACTCAACTCTCTCTTAATCTATGGTCTCATTCTCTCTCCAAACTTCAACACACAAGAATTCTCAAGAAAGTATCAAGCTAGGGCTCCTCTTTCAATGTTTTTCATCAAGTTCTGTCACTAAAGTATGTAGAACTTCAATGACTTCCTTTAATTCTCATGTCAAAAACATCAAATTTTACAATATAGTTTTCATGATTTGGTGAATCAGGATTCATACCTAGTTAGGCGCACTTCTTGAAAATTTAATTTTCTTATGTTAATATGACTATTGTTCTTTTTTTTTACATCTAATGATCAATACCAATCAATAAAGCATGGAAACAATGAAAATAAAAAATAAAAAAAATAATGAGAAAATTAAAAAAAAGAATGATAAGCTCAAACAACAAAGCTAAAAGTGAAAAGAAGAAAGTGAAAGAGTTGTCCTCTTCAAACTTCATCCAAATCACATCTCCATAATAATTTCACCACTAACCTATCCTAAATCTTGTTCTTTATGAGGCGCAGCTGCTCTGATCATAGATGAAAAAATAGGTGAAGAACTAACCAAACTTATATTTTTCACTTCTTTTTTCGGCTGATAATCTTGTCTCTTTGTTGTTGTAGCTGACCTCTTGAATTTGTACATCCATTTTGACTTCATCATAAATTGGCGAAAATGCATAAATTCATGAACGAGCTTGAAAAAAGCATGTCAAAATCATCAAAATGCAGTAAGTGACCTCTATCGCCTCTTCATTTTCATCAATAATTCTAACAATGCTTAAGAACCAAACCTCTCTCCTCCATTACCATGAAACTGAACTTAGATCTCAAGATCTAGATTATGCCTCTTTATCTAGCTTCTGATGGGTTGAATTTCAAAAGAGATTAATACCATCGTCTAAAAATTAAATTCTAGCCCAAAACCTCTAAATTAAGATCTAATATATTATGTACATTTGATACAAGTAAAGAAGGAATGTCTTTGTGACAGTAGCAACTTACTAGATTTACTCAACCAAATCTTGATTTAGCATCAAAAGGACACCCCAAAACTCTCACCGGGTGCATAATACTATAATCATATAATATTTCTACAGACTTTGTTATTTGCATTCTATAGAAATGACTACTTTTTACTATCGACTTCCTTTCATATAATTAAAAGCCTGCATCAAATGAAATAAAAATATTGATGAATTACTAGTTAATTTGTGGGCCTTCTTCTTATATGAGGATGTCACGACCCAAAGTATACCCTAGACGTGACATGATGTATAAGACCCCGAGAGGCCCTACACAATCTACTTAGCATACATCATACAAGATACTAGAATTCAAAGAGTTCAAAAAATAGTTTATATCATAAAATGTTTGATAAAAAGTAGCGGAAGTCTAACATAGTCTCAAAGCCATCTAGTACATCATGAGTGATTGGGACGTAACCCATGAATCAAATATAATACGGAAAAGTAAAGACAATAAGTAATAAAGGATTTGATCCTCGGAACATGAGGACTCACCAATATTTAAATCTACTAAGGTGATCCCTAGCCACAAAGATGCGGTATAGGAGCGTCGGACCCTACATTAGTGAAACAATGTAGGAAAGAGTATGCGTTAGTACAAATAATGTACGAAGTATCATATCAATGCATAAAAGATATGAAATCATGCTAAAAGGATTTTTCGTGACATGCAATGACCAAGCTAAATCATGAGATAAAAGGGTTAGAAAACATAAATCATAAAACATGGTCAATGCAAGCTAGCATCTTTAAAACATTATGAGATACTTCTAGAAGTAACCTTAGTTAATTATTGTAGGAGACTTACCTTTAAGAGACATAGAGACCATGTGAGTATAACATGGAATCTGGTATCCACCCCACACCGAAAAGGGGTGTCCTACTTGTCAAGGTAAGGACCATGAACTTATAGCTTACGTGGATCCAGTAGCTAATGTCTATCTAAGACACTCATCCTATTGGGGCACATATGTATGAGATAAGTAGATTGCTACAAGAAATACGATCTCAAGCTATGTGAGAGCTTCCATCTCAGTATCCTATCAGTTCTAAGCGTAAATCCCACAGAATAGTGATTATCTTAACTTGTCTTATCATTAAGAGGCCTAGGTAATCTCCGCTTTCCTTATCATCCATAGAAGGCACAACAAGTAGCCAATCCAAGCTAGGTTTCATTAGAATAGCTCATAAATCTTGATTCAAAGTTTAATTGAGAAAACCTTTCAACTCTAAGAATCCTTTATGTGAGAAAACCCTTTCACAATCATGCTTTCATGTGTATCTGAGAAATCCTTCAACAACAACAACAACAACAACATGGATGCTTTACTCTCAAAGTAACTTAAATTATTTTTCATCAATTTCATAAAGAACATGCATATCTTCATAAATTCATCTTTCATAGGTCAAAAGCTTCTTCATATGATCATAGTCTAGAAAACATGGATTTTATATCGATTCATAAGAATTCAACTTAGAAACGTGAAATTACTTCAATTCATGCATAAAATTTATGAAATAATCAATTAGATCATAATTGAAAAGAACCCATGAGATTGAGTAAAAATCCTAAGTTCCATTGGAGATTCTACCTTGCAAAATTGGAGAATTTAGGAACCATATGGAGGAAAGGACTCCATAGGTGAATACTTTCATAACTTGATGCCAAGAGCTTACAATCAATGGTGAATTTGGAGGCTTGACCTTGAAACCCTAGTCTTCTTCTTCAAACTTTTAGAGAGAGAAATATTTGGGTGAAGAACTTTGATCAGCTTTGAGAATTTAGAAGAATGAATTCAATTGGGAAATTTGGGGGTAAAAACGTTTATATATGATTTATAATAGAAGGTAAAACGTTATAGTATTGGATTAGAATAATTAGGAAAAGACCCAAAAGTCCTTTAAAATAACTGTCGAACCCTCACCAACGGCCTGACCTACGGTCCGTAGGTCCTACCATGGACCTTCCTGGTCGACCGTTGGTGGGTTTAGAGACCACCATCTTTGGACCCCCAACGACGGGACCCCATGTACGGTCCGTGGGTCCACCTAAGGACCGTACACACAACGTGGATCCCAACTTTTTATCCTGAAATTTCTCTAAGTCTGGCACTCACCTACGACCTACGAGACCTACCTACAACTCATGCATTGGATGATGGACCATCTTGGTGAGCTGTATAAAAGTACTGGGACTAGACTTCTTAGGAAATTTTGAACTCGCCAACCACGGACCCACCTACGGTCCGTGTATCAGTCCACAGACTGTCTGTGGTTCCATTGGTACTGGCACCAATTCCAGGAAAAGCTGCAATTTTACCATCTTTCAAAATTCGAGGTGTTACATTATCTCTCCCTTGGGAACATTCATCTTCGAATGGGATTCAAGACATCATAAGGAGGGTAGAAACCTAACCTAATAGCCCAACATGAATGCAATCACATATATTCACATATCCGAGGAGAAAACATCAACTCCAAGTTTTAGCATGTTCAAAACATCATATCGTGAGGTCTATATGCAACTCATACTCAAATGCACATCAACATTAAGAAATCAATCAAGTCAACTCATTTTCTCAAAATTTAAGATTTTCATGAACGTGCATAAATGATGAAATCATGGGAATATCTAAGACACATGACACCAAAAGAGTAAACCTGAGGAACTGAATACCTCAAGCTAGAGTAGGGATGGAGAGAAAGAGATGAGGATAACGAGATATCATATAGGCCTCGGTGTCCGAAGTAGCACCCTCAACTAGCTGGTTCCTCCAAAGGACCTTTACGGAAGCAACTTCCTTATTTCTTAACTTCTTAACTTGCCGGTCTAAAATCTCACCGGATCTTCACAAGAAAGATTTTCCTTAACTACCAAACCTTCTAAGGGAACTATGGATGTCGGATCTCCAACACACTTCTTCAACAATGAGACATGGAAAACTGGATGCACTGATGCCAAATCATTAGGCAAATCAAGTTCATAAGCAACTTTACCAATTTGCTTCAAAATCTGATATGGGCCCACATAGAGGGGACTAAGCTTCTCTTTCTTCTCAAACCTCATCACACCTTTCATGGGTGAGATTTTCTAGTAGACCCAATCATGAACATCAAACTCAAGGTCTCTTCTTCTAACATCGACATAGGACTTTTGCCGACTTTGAGCCGTCTTCAACCTTTCTCTAATAAGCCAAACATTCTCCATAGCCTCATGTACCAACTCGGGACCTATAAAAGCGACTTCAACCACTTCAAACTAAGCTATAGGAGATCTACACCTCCTACCATATAGAGCCTCGAATGGAGCCATACCAATGCTTGAATGATAGCTACTATTGTATGCAAACTCAATCAAAGGCAAGTGATCATCCCAATTACCTTTGAAGTCAATTACACATGCTCTCAACAATCTTCCAAAGTTTGGATAGTACGCTCTGCTTGTCCATCATTTTGTGGATGAAAGGTCGTACTAAGCTTTACATGAGTACCATGACCCTTTTGGAAAGATTTTTAAAATTGAGAAGTGAATTGGGTACCACGATCGGAGATAATGGATAAAGGCACTCCATGCAACCTCACCATTTCTCTCAAGTAAAACTTGGCATAGTCTTCCGCTGAATAAGAAACCTTGACGGGAATGAAATGAGCCGATTTCGTCACACGATCCACAATAACTCAAATCGAATCATGTTGTCGCCGGATGCAAGGTAAACTAACAATAAAGTCCATATTCAAATCTTCTCACTTCCAAGTAGGAATACTTATATCTTGGGATAAAACTCATGACTTTTGATGCTAAACTTTCACTTGTTGACAATTAGTATACTTAGCCACAAATTCTGTAATATCCTTCTTTATCCCATTCCACCAATAGACCTCCTGCAAGTCATGGTACATCATGGTGGCTCCCGGGTGAATGGAATATCGAGAACTATGATCTTCTGATAAGATCTGCTCTCTCAAGTCATCTACATCGAGAACACACAAACGACCTTGATATCTAAGCACGCCATCTCCTCCTTGGGAGAAAACCTCAACTGACTTCTTAAGCACCGCTTCCTTCAATTCAATCAAGATCGGGTCAAGACCTTCCTTGGCTTTCACATCTGCCACAAAAGATGATTCTGAACCATTGTGAACCATAACACCACATTTGGTGGAGTCAACCAATCAAACACCCAATTAGGCCAATCTATGAACATCTCGAACTAACTCCTTCTTATCACCCTCAATATGAGCAACACTACCCATCGATAACCGACTAAAAGCATCTGCCACCACATTGGCTTTACCGGGGTGATAGAGAATACTCATATCGTAATCCTTTAGTAATTCAAGCCACCTTCTTTGGCGAAGATTTAGATCCTTCTGTTTAAACACATATTGCAAACTTTTGTGGTCGGTAAAGACATCGACATGAACACCATACAAGTAATGCCTCAAAATCTTTAAAGCAAACACAACTGCCGCTAGCTCTGAATCATGGGTAGGATAGTTCTTTTCGTGCACCTTAAGTTACCTTGAGGTATAGGCAATGACTTTCCTATTTTGCGTAAGGACACACCCTTACCCAATTCTTGAGGCATCACAATAAACAACAAATCGATAGGTTCCTTCCGGTAATGTCAACACCGAAGCGGAAGTAAGTCTATCTTTTAATTCTTGGAAACTCTTTTTGCATTCTTCCGACAACATGAACTTAACCTTTTTTTGGGTCAATGCCGTTAATAGAGAGGCAATCGAAGAAAACCCTTCTACAAACCTTCTATAGTAACCAACCAAATCCAAGAAACTTCTAATATCCGAAGGGGATAGAGGTCTAGGCCAACTCTTAATCGCATCCGTCTTCTTAGGATCTACCTCAATATCCTTACTAGAAATAATATGACCAAGAAAAGCTACGGAACTTAACCAAAACTCATTACTAAGCTTTTCAAAGATTTCTGGTCCTTGAGGACTTCCAACAAAATCCTCAAATGATCGGTGTGCTCTTCTTCACTCCTTGAACATATCAATATATCATCAATGAATATAATCTCAAACATGTCGAGGTATTGTCTAAACACCATATTCATCAAATCCATAAATGCGGCCGGAGCATTAGTCAAACCAAATGACATTATCAAAAACTCATAATGCCCATACCGAGTTCAAAAAACCATCTTTGGAATGTCATCTTCCTTCACTCTCAATTGGTGATAACCCGACCGGAGGTCAATCTTAAAGAAGTAGCTTACCCCTTGTAGTTGATCAAACAAATCATCTATCCTTGGAAGAGGATATTTTTTCTTAATTGTAACCTTGTTCAATTTTCGGTAGTCAATACACATATAGAGTGGATCATCTTTCTTTAGAAAAAACAACACTGGAGCACCCCATGGAGAGATACTCAGTCGGATGAAACCCTTATCCAACAAATCTTTCTATTGCTCCTTTAACTCCTTGAGTTTTGTTGGATCCATACGATAAGGAGGAATAGAGACAGGTTGTGTATCTGGGAAAAGGTCAATACCAAAGTCTATTTCCTTTTCGGGAGGAATACCTGGTAGATCATTGAAAAACACTTCTGGAAACTCATTGACAACGGGGACCGACTCAAGAGTAGGGGTTTTAGAATCCATATTCTTAATCCGAACAAGATGGTATATGCAACCCTTAGAAATAATCTTTCTAGCTTTAAGAAAAGAAACAAACTGACCCTTATGCATAAAATTTCTCCCTTCCCACTCTAGAATGGGTTCATTTGGAAACTGGAACTTGACTACTCGGGTTCTACAATCAATAAAAGCATAACATGAATGCAGCCAATCCATACCAAGTATAACATCGAAATCTAACATATCAAGCTCTACAAGATCAACATGAGTGACTCTATGGGATAAAGAGATGGGACACTTTCTATAGACTCTCTTAGCCACAATAGATTCACCAACGGGAGTAGAGACAGAAAAAAGATCTAACAACACATCCGGAAGAATATCAAATTGCATGGCCACATATGGTGTCACAAAAGACAAGGTAGCACCGGGATCAAGCAAAGAATAAACATCTAGATGAAAAACTTTCAACATACCGGTAACCACATCGGGGGAACCCTCTTGCTCATGACGAGTCTGAAGTGCATAGAATCAGTTTTGCTTTGGAGAACTTGAACCCGAACCACTAGCCGGAGCTTTGCTACCTTCTCTTACCTTAGCCGTAAGCGATGGACAATCCCTTATTTTATGACCACTCTTACCACAACCGAAGCAAACATCTGTGTCGGCTAAACATTTACCCTCATGCTTCTTTCCACACCTAGCATAAATAGTCAATGAAGATCCACCACCATTCCCTCCTTGAGGCTTAGGGTTAGACACCCTATCTTTGTTGAACGTAGGAGGAGCATTGGAGGAATCTTGACCGGAAAACCGTTGTTGGAATTTAGAACGACCATGTCTATCGGACCTTGAATGTGAGAAGTTACAATCATTGTTCCTTGCCTTCTTTGTCTCCCTAGATCTTCCCCTAAGTTTCTACTCTTTTATTTGTTGAGTATGAACCATAAGATGAGAAATTTCCATATTATTGATAAGCATGGCAGTACGATATTCCTTGACCACCATCTCGGACATGCCCGAAATAAACTTACTCATCCTTGCACTAGGGTCGGCAATTATAGTAGGAGCATATCGGGATAATCGTATGAACTTCAAAGAATATTCCTTCACACTCATGTTTCCTTGACGAAGGTTGATGAATTCAAGTACCTTTGTCTCCCTCGTCTCAACCGGAAAGAACCTATCAAGGAAAGCAACCTTAAATTTTTCCCAATCAAGAGGACCCGCATCAACCGTCCTCTCTTCCTTCCATTGGTTGAACAAAACTTGAGCAACACCCTTGAGTTGTTAAGCACCATTTCCGCCTTTTCCACTATCATCACTCCCATAATCATCAATACCTTATACACTTGATCAATTAACTCTTGAGGATCTTCCTCAACCTTAGAACCATGAAACTCTTGATGATTCATTCTAGTGAAGTCTCTTACTCTAGTTGTCGTCGTACCCACATTTGGGTTCACAGGGACCATAGCCTCCCTATTGGCTTGAGCCGTCATGGCTTGAGCCAACACTTGAAAAGCAGCCCTAAACTCCGCATTAGTCACTTGCTCGGCCAAAGGGTTGACCGAAACTTGAGGAGCTTGAGGATCTTTTTGTTCCACATTCTCATTCGCGTTCCTCCTAACGTAAGCTCTTGAGGGGCTATATCCTGAAAAGCATCGGATCGGGATTAGGAGAAAGGACAAATAGAGTTACACTCTATCACACGACTTAGAGTAATGAAAGAAGTGGAGTTTCCTATTATTTTATAGCTTCATATTCATAAATATGGAACGCTTCACACTCATGAACAAGACTCTACTCGACATGGCTTATGAGACTACCTAGGACTATAAAACTTGTGCTCTGAATACCAAGTTTGTCACGATCCAAAGTATACCCTAGACGTGACATGGCGTATAAGACCTGAGAGACCCTACACAAGCCACTTAGCATACATCATACAAGATAATAGAATTTAAAGAGTTCAAAAAACTGTTTATATCATAAAATGTTTTACAAAAAGTAGCGTAAGTCTAACATAGTCTCAAAGCCATCTAGTACATCATGAGTGATTGAGACGTAACTCATGCATCACATACAATATGGAAAAGTAAAGACAATAAGCAATAAAGGGTTCGGTCCTCGGAACATGAGGACTCACCATTCTTCAAATCTACTAAGGTGATCACTAGCCACGGAGATGCGGTATAAGAGCGTCGGACCCTACATTAGTGAAATAATGTAGGCAAGAGTATGCGTTAGTACAAAGAATGTACCAAATATGATAGAAATGCATAAAAGATATGAAATCATGTTAAAAGGATTTTTTGTGACATGCAATGACCAAGCTAAATCATGAGATAAAAAGGTTAGAAAACATAAATCATAAAACATGATCAATGCAAGCAAACATCTTTAAAACATTCGCGAGATACTTCTAGAAGTAACCTTAGTTCATTATTGTGGGAGAATTATTTTTAAGCGACATAGAGACCATGTGAGCTATAACATGAAACTCAGTGTCTACTCCACACCGAAAATGGGTGTCCTACTTGCCAAGGTAAGGACCATGAAATTTTAGCTTACGTGGATCCACTAGCTAATGTCTATCTAAGACAATCATCTTATGGGGTACATAGGTATGGGATAAGGAGATTGCTACTAGAAACCTAGTCTCAAGCTACGGGAGAGCTTCCATCTCAATATCCTCTCGGTGCTAAGCGTAAATCTCATGGTATAGTAATTATCTTAACTTGTCTTATAACTAAGAGGCATGTGTAATCGATGCTTGCCTTATCATCCATGGAAGGCATATAAAGTAGCCAATCTAAGCTAGGTTTCATTAGAATAGCTCATAAAACTTGATTCAAAGTTTAGTTGAGAAAACCTTTCAACTCTAAGAATCCTTTATGTGAGAAAACACTTTCACAATCATGCTTTCATGTGTATATGATAAATCTTTCAACAATAACAACAACAACATGGATGCTTTACTCTCAAAGCAACTTAAATCATTTTTCATCAATTTCATAAAGAACATGCATATCTTCATAAATTCATCTTTCATAGCTCAAAAGCTTCTTCATATGATCATAGTCTAAAAATCATGGATTTTACATGGGTTCATGGAAATTCAACTTAGAAACATGCAATTACTTCAATTAATGCATAAAAAGACATAAAATAATCGATTAGATCATAATTGAAAAGAATCCATGAGATTGAGTAAAAACCCTAACTTCCATTGGAGATTCTACCTTGCAAAATTGGAGAATTTAGGAACCCTATGGAGGAAAGGCCTCCATAGGTGAATATTATTATACCTTGATGCAAAGAGCTTACAATCAATGGTGAATTTGAAGGCTTGACCTTGAAACCCTAGTCTTCTTCTTCAAGCTTTTAGAGAGAGAGATATTTGGGGGAAGAACTTTGATCAACTTTGAGAATTTAGAAGAATGAGTTCAATTGGGAAATTTGGGGGTAAAAACGTTTATATAGGGTCTATAATAGAAGGTAAAACGTCATAGTATTGGGTTAGAATAATTAGGAAAAGACCCAAAAGCCCCTTTAAAATAATTGTCGAACCCTCACCAACGGCCTAACCTACGGTCTGTAAGTCCCACCACGGACCGTCCTGGTTGACCGTTGGTGGGTTCAGAGACCACCATATTTGGACCCCCAACGACGGGACCTCATGTACGGTCTGTGGGTCCATCTACGGACCGTACACCACAACCGTGGGTCCCAACTTTTGATCTTGAAATTTCTCTAAGTCTGGGACTCACCTACGAGACCTACCTACGACATGTGCATTGGATGACGGACCTTCCCGGTGAGCCGTATAAAAGTACCGGGAATAGACTTTTTAGGAAATTTTGAACTTGCCAACCACGACCCCACCTACGGTCCGTGTACCAATCCATGGGCCGTATGTGGTTCCGTTGGTACTGACACCAGTTCCAAGGAAAGCTGCAATTTTTCCATCTTTCGAAATCCGAGGTGTTACAGAGGAGTGCCAGTTTTGTCTAGATTAATAATTCTTTTGACTTCACTTGGTAATTCCTGAAATTGATTATATTATTGAAAGTCACCTAAAAAACAAAAATCAAGTTAGTAAGATAATCAGTAAGAGTATTTTCTTTTCGGAGGAGATGTTATATTCTTGCTGAGAAAATCATCATTAGCTCATTGATAGTGTTCACCTCCAAACTGAAACTCCAAAGGACTTCCCACCTCCCTTCTAATAGTTCTTGCTTCTTCCACTAAATTAGTAGAATCAACCATTATAACACCTTTAGCAACCAAAAAAAATTTCATTCTGATCTCTAATACAAAACGCTGCAAAGCTAGGCCCAGAATTTCCCTTAGAAATCCCATCCGTGTTGTATTTTAATAAACCAGTTGGATAAGGGAACCATCTAATAACACTATTACTAATGTAGCCTTGTATCCCTCCAACACTATTGTTCTTGTTAAAGCAAATACACATGAATTTTTTTCAAGTGTTTTCCAATCTTAAGATTTGAGCAAAAGCTTACCATGATTCTACAATTTTCTTTGATCTTGATGATGTCAAGCATAAATTTGACGAGTACTAAATCAATATATATAGTTTTCAATTTTAGTACAGAAATTTATATATTAGTAAACTGCGTAAAAAAGTACTATAAGTCACAATAATTGATAATTCAAAATGCTTAAAAGATCTATGAACAATTTACGGTCAAAGATAGACTTGTTTGAATCTCAAAATCCGAAAAGTGCCACATAAAATGAGACGGAGGGAGTATTATTTTTATACATGTAAGCTATATCACAATTTTCAAATTAATAGTCTCGTGCATATTTTCAGTTCATAGCTACAGCACCAAATTTACCCTTATCGATTTGGGAAAGTAGATTTCTAATTGTTCTTTATATATTAATGTTTATGACATTTTTCTATCCATATCATATGTTCATAATTGTTGAGAAATAATTTGTGTTTAAGTGTCACATTACATGAATACATTTCACGTATTGACCGCATACTTTTCTCTGTGCCACATTCTATTATGATGTAAATTTAGATGTTCTCTCTCACACTCATGGCTAGGTAGGTTACAATTTTTTAAGTCAATAATTGGTGAGTCCTCCTCATTCAGAGACTTCATGAAGCTAAGTAGTAAATAGTTAGAACTCTTATTTTAAACATAGATTGCTTTTGATGATAGTTAGGCGTCATGTCCCAACAAACTTATTTCATTTCACTCCAGTTAATAGAGGCTTTGGTTCAGACATTAGTTATTTAGTTTTTTCATGAAATTTTGGTCATCCCATGGAGTTACATAGTATGCATTTTTCCTAGTTAATTAATTATGTTTCAGGTTCCATTTGCAGTTCATAGAATGTTAGTTTAATTGTTAGTTGTATGTCCAGGGATTTTCTTGAGTTTACTTGTGATTCTAAGTACCGCACACTTAAGATATAGACTTGAATCGTGATGGTTGACCACTTCTTTAAAAAACTATGTAGTCGATGTTGGGATTTCCTCCAATGCTTATTCATGAATATCCCTTAGAAAATTATGTAACTGCTCTATTTATAATTGTGGGAAGTAGGTAAGGTTGCTTGTGATTGGCTATGGCGGCATTTGACTGGTTCTTGATTTAACTGAGATTACCACATCATTTGAACATGTAACATTACCTTATTAGTCTTGAATTTGACATGAATGTCAAGTCACCTTGATGCATGACATGAATTTGGACTTGAAGCCTAAAATGAAGCTTTGACTTGAATTTAAATAAAAATGCGCTTATTTGTTTGTAAAACAAAAATGAATCATTCAATCCAAATAAACATGTATTTAAGCTAAGAAATAGGCCCTAATGCTAATGATAGTACACAAAATTGAACTAAAACAACAATATCATGGAATTACTGAAAATATAAGTCGTTTATTGATGTCAATTCCAAACACTAATATTACAATGAAAGAAAACACAACCATTTGAAGAAAATGATTGGAACATCAAATCAACTAGCTCAACAATGGGACGACTTTCATGAAAGAACTTAGATCGTCATACAAATGCAACAGACACGTGAATTAGTCACTTGTCAGCAAATCTCAGAAGAAATTTAAAAAGTTCATGGGGCTTAGACATCATGACCATATGGTCAGCACCCTGAATCTCTTTCACTTCATCAGGTATATTCTTTTCAATCATCAATTGTTGAAATTCTTTCCTTAGAAGTTTATCTTCAGGAGTCACTACGAACGCTCGCCTAATTGATCCATATCTTTTTCTCGAAAGAGCTATCTCCTTAGAAACATCATCCACACTATAAAAAAATATTTCCCTTACTAGTGTAGTGGCCAACGCCAAATCCTAACACCAAGAAAGAAAAATAAACCAATTTTACATCAGTTTCAAGTGTACTTGAATAGATATGTAATTTGTATTATGATTTTCTTACCTGAATTGGGCTCTGTTGGTAAACATTACTTGCCAAGTACTTCGGACCTAAGATGAAGGTTGGAGGATTCGAAGACCCATTATGGTATATAACACGATTATCAAGTTTCGATACTACTGCATTGCATAACTATAACGAAGGATATTTAGATATCACTGCATTGCATAACATATTATCTCATGGCTAAAGATTGGAATATGATAATTTGGTACCTCAATGTAGACGGTGCTTGCATTGATATTTGGACCAGGCATTAAACCAGCGACAAATACAGCACCAGAAATTTTTTCTGGAAAAAGTTCCATGGCTTTCGAAATGGCTAGACCACCAATGCTATGACCAACAAGAACAACATTTTTATGTGTAGGAAGAGAAGCCATGAACTCGATTAACGGACTCAAGAAATCAGAAAAATGTGTGATTTCGGGAGCCTGTTTCGAGTTGATTCCCGAAGCACCTAAGTCAAGAGCTGTGATATTATGCCCTGAAGATTTCATCAATGCTACAATTTTGTACCATGACCAGGCTCCATGACATGCCTTATGAACCAGCACAAAGTGCTTTTCAGCTTTAGGCCTTGACAAGGTTGCACTTACATATGGCAAGACAAGTATTAGAACTACTAGACTTGTTAGACAATTGCTTTTCTCCATATCTTTTTTTTTTCTTTGAAGAATGAGCATCAAATTTAAATTATTACATTACAACTTTATAATTCCAGGATTTCTCTTTTTCTAACTTACTTCAATGCAGAAGCGACCCCATATTGGTACAAAATTTACTCCTAGTCTCCTACTCTAATATCAAGTCAATAATAAATGGATGATAACATGTGTTTATACTAAGTCTTTTAACATTTATTAATAATGATTAATCAATGACATAATACATAAATGTGTTTTTTAATTTGGTTTCAGTTGACATCTATGTCTTCCAACTTTGGATGTTCACAAGTAGGCATGAAAACTTGTATAAAATTGAACAAGTAGACACATGCGTCCAACGTGTCATAATACGCATAGGACACCACATAAGACACAAAATTATCACGTAGAATATCACGTTGGACTAATTATGTTCTATTTTTCAATTTTATACAAGTTTAAGTGTCTATTTGTGCACGTCAAAAATTAGAGAGCATAGATGTCAGTTAAGGCCAACTTAAAAGACATGTTTATGTATTATGCATTAATCAATATATATACACCATATTAAATCACTTAACTATAATTAAGTTATATATTTTAGAGTGAATATGTTGTGTGCAAGTAAGTATTTACCACTCACGTTGCGCTATTATTTTAGGCATTTGATTATTAGAGGAACTAGGGTTACAACTTTTAAATTTCTCCATGTGAAAAAACAAAATGTGTTTGAATTGCAATAAATTACAAATTAATGATCTATCTGTTTGATGGTAACCCCTCAACAAATATAGTTCAAAATAATAACTACAAATTGATTACCCTTTTTGTAAGGAATCAACACGGTGTCGGTAAGTGGTAAGAATTTAATTTCAATTTCAGTACCTATCTCCTGTTTTATGGAATTAGATTGTGTTTGCTATGGAGTTTTTTTTTTTTTTTTTTTAATATATTTGGTTGATTAAAATGTCCGAAAAATATTTTTTCTAATATAGAAAAGGGTTAAAAATATCCTTGGACTATATGAAAAGGTTTTAAAATACCCTTCATTTATTTTTGGGTCTAAAATACCCTTCTACTCATGTTTTAGTCTAAAGATATCATTCCATTCACCTTTATTTTATTTTATTTAATATTTATTATATGCCATTTTCTTATTGGATGAAATAAAAACCTCACCTCTTCTAGATTTTCTCCATAATTTATCCAAGTCAAAAGAACCTCAATTTTATTTTTTTATTTTTTAAAAATCTAATAGTTTTGTGTATTTATTGTATATTTTTTATTTTTCAAGTTTGTTTTGGATTGATGAAGAAGGATATTGTTTTGACTTGGATACATTATTAGAAAAAAACATTTTTAAAAACCACTATAGTAGTATTTTGTATTTGTTGTAGGGTTTTTTAAAATAATTTTTTGGTGGTCATGAAACAGGTATATTGTTTTAACTTGAATAAGTTATGGAAAATAATCTTTAAATTTTTTTAAAAAATATCTATATTATTTATCGAATATATTATGCTTCTTTTGTCTGTGTATGTTATATGGTTCGTGTGATCATCACGTGTATATCTTCTTCTTCTTTTTTCCAAATGAATTGTACAATAAAGTTATTTTCACGATTAGAAATAAAAAGGTAAGAAATATTACTTGCGAAGCATTGATGAAGAGATTATAATACATCCCCCCTCTCCAAAATAGGTTAAACTAAAATAAAGTATTCGAAGAAAAAAAAAAATAGCAACCTGAGGAAGTAGTTTGTAGGTAGTGAAAACTAATTACATAATTAAATTTGATCAGAAGTGTGTTAACATGCCACCTATCTGTTGGTTTTTATATTTTAGAAAAAAGATTTTTTGGATTTTTTCTTATAATTTATCCAAGCTAAAATAATATGCATGCTTCATGACCCCAAACAAATTATATTTAAAAGGGAAAAAACTACAAGAAATACAAAAAATTACTAATTTTTTAATTCAAAAAATTATATTTTTTTCATAATTTATTCAAGTAAAAAATCCTTCTTCATGACCTCAAAATAAACTTTTTAAAAAAACAAAATAAAGAGAAGGTTGTTAGTTTTAAGAGTATATGTAAGCCAAAAAGGTGAATGGAAGAGTATCTTTAGACCAAAAGATAAGTAGAAGTGTATTTTTAGACCAAAAGATGAATGAAGGGTATTTTTAAACCTTTTCATATAGTTTAGGGGTATTTTTGACCCTTTTCCGTTTCTAATAAAACAAGTTTCTTAAAAATGAGGAGAATGACTATCATAATGAAATTAGTAGAGAAAACAAGTTGCATAAATAACATTTCAAATCCATTGTCTAGTCCCTACGCATTCAATCCTCCGCCAACCCCAACCCCTACCCCTTGACCATTCAACCCCCCTGTCTAGTCCCTACTCATTCAATCCTCCCCCAAGCCCCACCCCTTGACCATTCAACCCCCGAACCTCTGCTCCCTATCTCATCCCGCTTCAATAATGTTTTACTAGATAACATAAAAATATTTTTGGGATAATATTTTCTTGCTTACTTATCAAACACTAGAAAATAAGTAAAACTTGTTTTGCAACAAATATTTTCGGTGGAAAACATTTTATATGACACTTTTTTTAGTGAAAAATTTACACATTTCTATATCTTGTAACAATTTAACTTTAAGATGTTTATTTTATCCTTAATAAGATAATTTATAGTGACACAAATATCTATGATTTATTTTAGACCACAAATTTAAAAAATCTTTTTTTCTTTCTTTCTTAAACTCCGGATTAAATAAAACAACATTACATAAAGTGGGACAAAATGAGTAGTTCATTTTATTGATAAACGTCCTAAGCCCTCCGCACCAAAGCGGATTTAGTTTGTAACTAATGAGGTCACGAATTCGAAAAAATCCATTCAATCAAATTTTACATATGTGTCAATAAATACATTAAATATTTTAAAAAAAATATTATAAATTATGAATTTGAGATCGTTGAAACAAATCTAAACTTTAAATTTTAAATTCGCCTTTACCTAGCTTCAAACAGAGGTAGGGGCAGATAAATTCTTGTGATAATAGGTTCATTTTAACCTAATACTTTAAACACGAAACATAAAATTTATTTATAAATATTCAATAAAATTATAATAAGTAGTATATATGATTCCATCTATATCAAAAATAAAAACACATTCAATAATAAATTTTCTTGAGGTTGAACCATTCGATTTAAATTTTCAACTCACCTTCTAACTCCAGAGTGAAATTGACGCAATAGTTAAGTAGTTGAATCTATAAATATTGAAAGAATGGACCTTTAAAGGTACAATAAAATAGTTGTAATTCCTACACTATTAATCAGAAATTTGAGCTTAAATATAAAATGGAGAACGTTTTAATATAAAGTGTTACTGTAACGGATATGCTTAGATAGATCCCTATTATATCTAAACTATGTAAAAGGGTGAGTAAGTTGTGATGTCTTAGGAGACTATTTCTCCTCAATCTGTGTTGCCTAGTTCTTATAGGTCTCTGTGTTTAGTCTACCTATATATTCATATTGTTGTACATATTTTATGAATGAATATCTCTTACATGGTATCAGAGTCTTTTGTGGTTTAACGACCATTCTCTCTTTCGTTCCAAAAATAAAAATTCTTTGAGTAATCAGAAACGACTATTCGAATGGGAGATAATATTGAGAACTCTTCTACCCTGGCAGCTTCAGTTGTTTCAACGAATGCCATGGGAAACTATTATCCTACACCCAATCTCGCTCACCAGTTGCCAGTAAAGCTTACGTCAACAATTTTTTTGCTTTGGAAGACACAATTTCTTCCAATGATTTGCGGTTGTGGTCTTAACCATTATATTGATGGTAGCGAACCAGCACCACCACGTGTTTTGGATGGTGATAAACCAAATCCTGCATATAAGGTTTGGGTACGTCAAGATCAACTCGTCTTGAGTTGGATAGTCGCTTCAGTTTCAGAAAGTATTCTCCCTCAATTGGTCGGAGCAGAAACAGCTCGTGCAGCTTGGGACAAACTTGTTGCAACCTATGCTAGTGGATCTAAACCATTGATTTGTGAACTTAAGGCACAATTACATAACTATTGAAAGTTACGTGCAAGGGGCAAAAGCTATTGCTGATAAGTTGGCTGCCTTGCAGCACTCAGTCACTAATGATGATTTAGTACAATTTGTTCTTGCCGGATTAGGTTCTGCTTATCGCCCCTTCACAAGGTCGCTTGAATCACGTCACGAAGACATCACCTTTGATGCACTTTATGATATGTTGTTGAATGAAGAAAGACAATTAAAACGTGAAGATGCCAGTACTGTTATTTCCCCAACAGCACAGTACACACAAAGTTCATTCTCTACACATCGTGGGGGCGTACTAATCGGGGTCGTGGACGCTCTGCTAGCCATGGAAGTTTACAACAATCTCAAAGTCAGCATTATGCCACTGCAACTCATTCGGGAACTTATTCAGGAAATCCACCACCTTCCACTGATTATTCTGGAATTGTCTGCCATAATTGCAAAGGGAAGGGTCATATTGCACGAGTTTGTCCGTCACCTAGGACTATGAATGGAAATCGGGTATCTGGCCATCCCTCTTCAAATCTAGCAAGTACATCTTCCCAATCAACACAAAATTGATTGATGGATAATGGCACCACGCATCATCTGATATCTAATCTTGACAACCTTGCTATTCACTCAGAATATCATGGTCCGAAAGAAGTTACTCTAGGTAATGGTTCCAAATTTCCCATCTCGCATATTGGTAAAGGATCTATATTTATTTCTAATAAGTCCTATGTTATTGATAGTCTTCTTCATGTTCCCACTGCTACCCATAATTTATTGTCTATCAGTTCTTTTACTAATTCTAACCAAGTCTCAATTGAATTTTTTCCTCACTATTTTTTGATTAAGGACTTGGCAACGAAGGCAACTCTTCACAAAGGACCGAATGAGGGAGGTCTATATTCCCTTCCGATATGGAAGTCAATTTCTTCACCAGCTTCATATGCTGCTTCACTTGGTGTTTGGCATGCGCTCTTGGCTCATGCGTCTTATCCTATAGTTCGTCGGGCTTTGCCTTCTAGTACAGTTGTTTCGTCTAGTTGTGGGTCTTCTAGTTTGTGTCCAACTTGTACTGTTAGCAAGAGTCATAAAATTCCTTTTGTTGATTCTAGTTTTCAGGCCACAGGCCCTTTAGATTTGATTTGTTCGGATGTTTGGGTTCCAATACCTGTTATTTCGAATGATGGATACAAATATTATGTTATTTTCTTTGATCATTATAGCAAATACATATGGATCTATTTTCTTAAGTTCAAGTCTGAAGTTCTTTCCGTATTTATTCAATTTTGAAAAATTGTGGAAAAATAGTTTGGTCGTCCGATTAAGAGCTTTCAAGCAGATTGGGGAGGTGAGTTTCAGGCATTAACTTCTTATTTAAGAGACAATGGTATTACACAACGTTCTTCTTGTCCTTATAACCCAGAACAAAATGGTTGTGTAGAACATAAGCATCGACATATTGTTGAGACGGTTCGTGCCTTATTAACACATGCAAGTGTTCCTTCCAAATTTTGGACAAATGCTTTTGATACTGCTATTTATATCATAAATAGATTACCAACTCCCCGTCTAAATAATCAGCCTCCCTTTCGCGTCCTATTTAATTTTGATCCTGATTACTCCTTATTGCGTGTGTTTGGTTGTCTTTGCTTCCCTTGGCTTCGCCCTTATACGAAAGATAAATTATCTCCTCGTTCTAAGAGATGTGTGTTTTTGGGGTATAGCAAAATTCACAAAGGTTATAAGTGTTTTGATCCTACTTCCTCTAAATTTTTTGTTTCCCGTCATGTTGTTTTTGACGAAACAGTTTTTCCCTTTGCTGTTCAGGACGATGCTACGGTGCCTGCTACATCAACCAATGTTGCCCCGCTCACTGTCCAGACACCTTCATCAATTCCACAATCAGTTGTGCTTGTTCCTTCCTCATTGAACTCGTCTAGTCCTTCTCCTGCAACACCCAATACCACATTACTGAATAATTCCACATCCACTTCTACATCGCAATGCTCTAAACAGTGTGTTGTAGCAGCACCTCAGTCCCCTTTACAATCACATGTTATGCCTACAGATGCATCTTCTCTATCTCCAGAGATTCCCTCCAATACATTGCCTACTGAAGGTGGAGACCAAGGAGTTGTTTTTGAACAATCTGGTCCATTGAGCAATGTCCATCATCCTAACAGATTGCCATGCTCTTCATCTAAGTCTCATCCAATGACTACTAGATCACAAACAGGTTCACTAAAACCAAAGCGGCCCACCTCTTACTTAGCTATGTCAACTGATATTGTTGAGCCCTCGTGTTACTCTCAAGCTACAAAGTATGCGCATTGGCGTAGGGCAATGCACGAGGAATACAATGCTCTCATACAAAATGGGACTTGGCAATTAGTTCCACCTTCTCCGTCTCAAAATATTATTGGGAGTAAATGGGTGTTTAAAACAAAGGTTAAGCCTGATGGGTCCGTTGATCGTTACAAGGCTCGACTTGTTGCTAAAGGGTATCATCAAAGACCGGGTGTGGACTATGTTGATACTTTTAGTCCGGTAGTGAAACCTGCAACCATTCGCCTACTTCTTTCCTTGGCGGTCTCGAACAATTGGCATATTACTCAGTTGGATATATCTAATGCTTTCCTTCACGGTACCCTTGATGAAGTAGTATACATGTCTCAACCTCCTGGGTTCGTTGATCCGGATCGCCCTAAGCATGTTTGCTTGCTCAAGCGTTCCCTTTATGGGCTTAAACAAGCTCCACGTATGTGGAATAAATGTTTAACGGATGTCTTGATTTCTTATGGTTTTACTGGCTCAAAAACTGATTGTTCGTTGTTTCATTTTTCCTCCAACAATGATAAATTATTCTGTTTGGTGTATGTCGATGACCTTCTTGTTTTAGGCTCCAGTTCGTCTCTTGTTGGCTCTCTTATTACTCGCTTGAAGTCACACTTCGCCGTGAGAGACCTTGGTCGCCTCTCTTATTTTTTGGGGATTGAAGCATCATGGACCTCTACTGGTTTGCATCTATCGCAACATCGATATGCTACTGATTTGTTGCGGAAAGCACAAATGGATGGCTGCAATCATATTTCAACACCGGCTGCTTCTTCCTCTAAACTCTCAAGTTTTGAAGGATCTCCTTTCCATGATGAAACTTTATATCGCAGCACTGTAGGAGCCCTACAATATTTAACATTCACTCGTCCAGATATAGCATTTGCGGTCAATAAGGTCTCACAATTCATGCATAGTCCGAGAGAGTCCCATTGGGTTGCTGTAAAACGCATTTTGCGATATATACAATCCACTTCCTCCCATGGTTTATTCTTTGCTCGCCAAAATAATAGACTACTGCATGGTTACAGTGATGCGGATTGGGGTGGTTCTGTGGATGATCGGAAGTCAACTACCGGGTTTGCTATCTTTCTTGGGTCTCATTTAGTATCTTGGGCTTCCAAAAAGCAGCGAGCTGTTGCACGTTCTAGTACTGAGGCAGAGTATCGTGCACTAGCCACTGCTGCGTCTGAGCTAACTTGGCTGGAATTCTTACTTCGTGAAATTGGGTGCTTTGACACTACAACTCCTATACTTTGGTGTGATAACCTAAGTGCAACCTATTTAACAGCTAATCCTATCTTCCATTCCCGCACTAAACATATGGAGATAGACTTTCATTTTGTCCGTGAAAAGGTGAAGGATAAATCTTTGGTTGTTCGTTTTCTTAGCACTCATGACCAGGTTGCAGATGTTCTCATGAAAGCTCTTCCAAAAGTAAGATTTCAGCATTTCAGAGACAAGTTGACAGTGTCTGCTTCCCCGTTCAACTTGCAGGGGAGTGTAACGGATAGGCTTAGATAGATCCCTATTATATCTAAACTATGTAAAAGGGTGAGTAAGTTGTGATGTCTTAGGAGACTATTTCTCCTCAATCTGTGTTGCCTAGTTCTTATAGGTCTCTGTGTTTAGTCTACCTATATATTCATATTGTTGTACATATTTTATGAATGAATATCTCTTACAAATTTTTCGCATAGTTCTGATAAAATCATAGCTAATTTGCTGATTGAAATAACCACCTTGAAGAGCTAACTAGCATTAAGCATATTTTTTGAACGATGTTACTGAGGGGCTTATCGTCGGTCGATTCGGTTCAATTTTATTTTATATATTATTGATCTGATTTATTGGTTTTATGAAAATTGGCATCTAGTAGGGATCTTCTCTTATGATAAAGCCTTGTTTTTTTCCCCTTCAGTTTACATGCCACTTGATAGTGTCTTTGCAGGGGTTTGAATTATTTTTAATGGGTTCAATTTTTGACATTTTTAGTATTGCACTCGTTATACGGTTAAATTATGTGTTCAAATCTAATATTTCTTAATATTTTAGTAGGTTTTTACCTTTATATTTATACTCCGCGTTGGAAGTTATGAGTTCAGATGAACAAGGTTTTATCTGCACCTGTCTTTAGATACTGAATGTTGATCAATGAGTTATGAGCCTATGGAGTCCTTGTATGTATGAAATTTTTGCTATTTTCCTTGACAGTAGCTTGCAAAAAAAAAGTGCAAAAATTAAAGATATAGTAGATATAATAAGATCCTTTATTAAATTATCAATGTTCTCATCTTCATTTATAAAATATCATTCAAGTTAAAAGAAAGTATTTTTCTAGGTACATAGCTTTGTTAGGAAGTTCCAATTGGTTGTCATTTTGCAGAATCTAAGTTTCTCTGTCTTGCATTGTTTTAACAAGGCTTTTCTTGAGTTTTTCACCCACATTTTCCATCTTAATTAAATCCATTTGGTGCCAAAGTAGATTGAATATGACCATATATACTCTAATTCAATTGCCGAGTGAGAATTTCCACTAAGAGATTTAAAATATAAAAAATCACTCACGAAGTTGAAGGAGATTCAAGATCTAGTGTATATACATAAAACATAAGTTTAGTCGAATATAAATAGTGTAATTTTCTATAGAAGGAGTTTCAAATGAACCCCTTGATCCTACCTGGCTCCACATTAGGTTAGAATAAGTTAAAGAGCTACTACTATGACCAATCATATGAGCTGGATCTTGGAAAAAATCTATTTTTTAAAGCACAAGAAAAGATTTTTGGACAGAGGTTAGTTAGAGTGACATCAAATTTGGATATATTATATGTTAATAAGAGTGATTATGTACACATAAAAAGAGGTAATTAAGACATTGAAAAGTGAATTAGAGATGAGGCAAAGGGATTTACAAGAGTTTAGGACACCTCAACATCCATCTTTAGGTAGAAATAATTGGGGTGGTGCTTCTCCTTTATTAGCAAGAAATGTACCTAAAGAGTCTCTTGAGCAAAGGTACGTACGGCTGAATACAATAAGGACTAGAGATGAAGTTTTTTTGGAGCTGGAAAATGACAACTTTTTAAACATGTTGAATGCTGAGGCCTCGAAATACGAGTCCCCTGCATCCAACCCTGTTCGTAGAGGTAGGTTTTGGAAGCTAATATGGCTACCACGACAGAAGTTGAATATAGTACGACCATCATCTTCTAGCTCGAGCTCATCTCTAGGTTGTAGTTCGAAGAAAAAGAAGTATTTCAAAAGATTAGACCCGAAAAATAGATGGCCTAATGGTTGGTGTTGATATGGTGAACTTGTTGCTTTCATATTGAATAATACTCTACTTTTTTCCAAATATATGTGATGGTTTTGTCATTGTTATGGCTTTTGTTTGTTTTTTACCCTTTGTTAGGCTAAGGAGTGTCACGTAACACCGCTTTGTTTGTTTGAGGCACAAACAACGGAAATCATTCACTATAACGTCAAAAATTGCATGATCGATCTTAGTTTTCCTTCATCAATTGAGTATCACTTGTAAGCCACCAACAAATTAAGGAATAAGGTTTGTTGAAACTTGAAAGTCGTATGAAGGCTAGCTTAAGTAGATTTATCAATACAAAGTAGGGATAGTCAGAGTGGGGTGGAGCAAGACAAACCTTGATCTGTTAAGATTTCAACCTGCTTATCTTGTCAGGTCCTGTTAAGATTTCAACCTGCTTATCTTGTCAGGTCCTATTTAGCATTTTTCAAAAAATTTGCCGTGTCCCACCCCGTCCATCTATATTATCTTTCATTTTTTCACTTTGTAGCATGATTTTTTTAAGTCCTGCCCTATTTATATTATTTTTTTCTCTTAATTTTCATATTATATAGTATTGCATTTGTTTATTTCTAACCTTTTTTTTTTAGTTTCATTTGAACTTTATAACTATGGAACCAGACAATTTTCTTCAACATTCAGTTATTTCATGTCAGATACAATTCATCCATTTCATTGATTGAACAAATTAAAGTCACTGATTTTGTATTTGTATTGTAAGTATATTAATTTTACACTTTTATTACACTGTTGAAGTTCATTGGCACTAAACACTAATGCACGGTCACAAATATGGAACGAGAGATAATTTGTGTGTAATCAGATTACAAAGTATAATCAATCTAATCCAAAAGTAACAATAGAAGCATTTATGGATAAAAATTGACAGAAATGGCATTTTTAGATTAAAGTATAGTCAAGAGGATTTTTGGATTAAACTATTGACTGATGATATTTTTGTTTAATTCCATATAGTTTAAAGACATTTTTTTTTCTCATTTTTCTTATTTTTAAAACATTAAATCAAACACTACATAAGAAATAATCTCAACATAATTAATAAAATCATTACTAATACAAACATCACAAATATATATACCTTATTTAACATTATTTTTATCCGCTCTACGAACGTGACTCAAAATTGAAATGAATTTTTATGATATCTCCATCCACGAAGAGAGCACTAAATTAGTAAATTTGTGGGTAGATACAGACTACAAGAAAATTAGGATTGTCTATATAAAATGTCTATAATTTTCTATTTTATTTCTTCTAATTATTTACAAGTAAATTAAAAGATCATATTTTAAAGTTTTGGATTTTTCTATTAATTTCTATATAAAAACCTTGGTTAATTTAATAATGTATCAAATTTGTCATTAACCAAATGCATATTAGATATATTACTCTTTTTTATAAACACAATATATCTAATATGCATTTGGTTAAAAATAATATATTGTTCTTTTTATAATATTTTTAAACTATAGCTATTTTTCATAAATAAGTTACTAGTTTTGATTAGTTTCATAATATTTCCTTAAATAATATGTGGATTAAAATTATAAAATGACCAAACTAATCCTCAAAAATAGTTTTAAATTATACTACCTTATATACTACATGTAATACTTCAAACTAAATATCCAACAAAAAAATAATCTCATATTATATAATTCATCCATAACCATTTCTTACGTAATTTATCTTCACCCTTAACGATATGAGATCTCATCTTTTAAAATCG
Organism: Solanum etuberosum; assembly: GCA_029582245.1. Taxonomy (NCBI): domain Eukaryota; kingdom Viridiplantae; phylum Streptophyta; class Magnoliopsida; order Solanales; family Solanaceae; genus Solanum; species Solanum etuberosum. Next base: position 19,055 of record JAJONR010001136.1, on the reverse strand, counting down.
ATGAATAAGCTTAATTTAAAGTAAATAATATCACGTCATATTAATTAAATTGTTTATTAAAAATCTTAAAAAGTAAAACAAAAGAAGAAGAAATTAAAGAGACACGTAGTATAGCTAGTTATTATAATGAGAAAATGGTCTAAAGCTCCTCCAACCTATACTCGAAATCTCAACTACACACTCCAACTTTACAGGTGTCCTATTACCTCTGAACATTTTATTTCTCTATTTAGTGCACACCTGAGTGCTGACCTGTCATAGGAGGTGAGAACACTTCCTTTAGGCGCATTAGAAGAGGAAATCAACTGGTACACGTTAAAAGAGGCAATAAATTGGCAATGGTCATCTTCCCCAAATCAAATAAACCCTTGTTCCTTCTTCCCCACCATTAATCCTTGTTCCTTCTTCAATATTTTGATGATTTTCTTTCAAAAATGGCTAGGTTTTAGTTGTTTATGTTCATTTCTACTTTAAATCTTGAAGTTAGGGTTTGTAATCTGCTCTAATTTCTTATTTAGGTTCTCTAATTTGAATTTTGAATTTTCTCTAAATTCATTAAAAATGGCAAATGAAAATTTGAATAAGCTTTGTATCGATGAATCAGACCCAATGCTCAACGCTGTAGTGAGATGCAAACATGAAATTTTGCTGAATTTGCAAACTTCTTGGTCGAAATTAAATTCGGAAAGAAGATTTTGGTCTTGCCCATGCTATATATGATGTATGTTTTTTCCCTCGTATTCTTGCTTCTCTTTATAAGGGACAAAGAACTAACCTTCACTGAATCAGTTGATAAACTACGTAATCAAGTTGAAAATACACACAAGAATGCTTGGATCATCACCAGAAATACATATTTAGATGTTGTAATCAGACTTTGGTGAGGGAGATGAAAAGGAGAAAAGCGAAAAGAAAGAATTGGGGTAAGGGGTGAGGTCGTTCGATCTTTAGGAGGGGAAAAAAAAGGTTGAAGTGGGGCCCGCGCGTGCAAATCACATCAGCACTCAGATGTGCACTAAATAGAGAAATAAAATGTTCAGGGAGTGATTGGACACCCATAAAATTAGAATGTGTAGTTGAAATTTCGAATATAAGTTGGGGAGGCTTTAGACCATTTTCTCTATTATAAATAAAAATGTAATTCAAAAGTGCATGTCATAATCAAAATTGAACATTGATCCACATGTTGGTACTGTTCCTTTTCTAGGTTGTCATTATAATAATTGTCACTTTGCTTGTAAAGTAAAACTAAATTAAATTCCTAATCAATCATATATACTATTTTGAAGATCCACATAAAAATTTAAAAATGCCTTTTCGAAAAAAATAAAATCGCAGGTGCCCTACTGTTCGGTTCATATTAAGATCGGAAAAGGGTCATAATTACCCTTGTACTCTTAGAAAAAGATTATATTTATCCTTTGTTATACTTTTTGGTTATATTTGCCCCTATCATCTAACTTTGAGTTTATATTTACCTTTGAGTTGTTAAGTTCCACATCACTCCATTTTATTATCCTATGTGGCTCCTACATGGCACCTACATGGATATAATCTTCTCTAATTTTATTATTATACCTCACCCCAAAGAATTGAGAGTAACCAAGTGAAAAAAACGTTACTGTTCTTTTGCTCTAAGTAACTGTGGTGCATATGTTCCTTTTCTTACGTTTAATTACCCAAACTCAAATTCCTCAATTCAAATCTATTTTTTACTCAAAACCCATTTTGAGATTCTCAATTTCAATTTCAATGGCACCGAAAGCAGAGAAAAAGCCAGTAGAGAAAGAAGCCAACAGAGGAGGAAAAGGTTGAAAAAACCCCCAAAAGCAGGAAAGAAGTTATCAAAAGAATTAGGTTTTGTTGGTGCTGATAAGAAGAAGAGATCTAAAAGGAGTATTGAAAGTTACAAGATCTATATCTTCAAGGTTCTGAAACAAGTTCACCCAGATATTGGAATTTCAAGCAAATCTATGGGGATTATGAACAGTTTCATCAATGATATATTTGAGAAAGTTGCTCAGGAGTTTTCAAGATTGGCTAGAATCAATAAGAAGCCTACTATTACTTCAAGGGAAATTCAGACTGCTGTTAGGCTTGTTTTGCCTGTTGAGTTGGCTAAACATGTTGTTTCTGAAGGAACTACGGTTGTTACTAAGTTTACTAGTTCTTAGATCTAATGGGTATTTTGTGGAATGTAAAGGTAGTTGCTTATGTTTGGTAAAAATCTATGTTAGATTTGTAGCTTTTGGTGGTACTTGAATGTAACAGTAATGAATATGAATGAATGTATTTTTCTCCAAAAAGAAGTAATTATTTTGCTGCAACATATAATTCAGATTTCATATCAAGTTCTTGGGTCTTGGTGGTGGTGGTGGGTGGGTGGGTGAGGGAAGGGAATTGACTTGTGTTTCCAATTATTTCCCAAGAATTCGGTCTTCCATCTCAAAACAACGCATTGCTCACTAGAGAACCAACTCTTGTACAAGCAGATTGTGTTTAAACACTTGGATGGCCAAATTCTTGGAAATGTTTTTTTCACTTGATTCCTTTCAATTCTTTGGGGTGAGGTATAATAATAAATTAGAGAAGATTATATCCACGTAGGATAATAAAAAAGGAGTGATGTGGAACTTAACAGCTGAAAGGGTAATATGAACCCAAAGTTTGATGGTAGGGGGCAAATATAACCAAAAAGTATAACGAAGGGTAAATATAACCCTTTTCTAAAAGTATAACGAAGGGTAAATATAACCCTTTTCTAAAAGTATAAAGGCAAATATGACCCTTTTCCGTATTAAGATTTAAGAGTGTGTTTACGTAGGAAAACATTTTTTAATTTTTATATATTTAGTTCGTCAATTTTTTTATATTTATTTTAAAAAAGAAATTAAGTTACTTCTAACTCAGAATAATGATTTTGTTAGTGAAAGTACAGCAATTAAATTCTACAAATAACATTTTAATTATATGGATTGTGTTCTTCTTACTCTCTTATACATCGGATCTTTATTTCCATTCGCTAGCGATCATCTTGGTACTCCACACTCTCATTTTTTGTAATATTTATTTTGATTATATATAAATATTTTAAAGATATTTTTCATGCCTAATACACCATGAGTATTATTCCATTAGTTCAAATTTATATAATGACATTGTTTTGAATGAAAGATTCTCATGATAAAAAAAAACTAATTTTCAATTTATTATCATTTAATTAAAACATACAACTTTCTCCAAATAATTCGAAATATTTTCCAATAAGTCAAAACTAACATGTTGTTTGGCTAAGCTTATTAGCTAATTAAATTGGCTTATAAGCACTTTTTATTTTATTTATGTGTTTGATAAAATCCAAAATATTTATAAATTAAGTATTTTTAAGCCAAAATCAATCATAAGTTGGTCATTTGCAACTTATGATTGTTCAGCTTATAAGCACTCTTGATTTTATCCAATATTTTACAATTTTATTTTAATATTTTTTCTAATTTCTAAAACTATGTTTCCCAAAACATGTACTCCTAAACTTTCTCTTCATTTTGTATACGTAGTTTCTCCTTTTCTTTGCACAAATACTTTTAAATTAAAATATTTTGTAAAAGTTTTAAAGATAGTTTAGTCATTTTGATTTATTTTTAAAAAAAATCAGTTTATTATCATCATTTTTTAACCAAACGCATCAATTATTAATTGGTAGTTTCAATATTTCTACCCAAACACGTAATATTTATTTATAAAATCAATTTAGCACTTGGACTTATTTTTCAGCCTTTATTAACTATTTACAATAAGTTAATATAAATCCAAAAATGCCAACTTTCCAAATCAAGTCATAACATGATCCAAAATCTCAAACTTAATTAATTCTTTACTAATGCAAGCAACAATATAATTGCTTAAGAATTGAGATTAATTAACGTTCGAAATCGAAACATATATAAAAGGGAAAGGGAAAAAAACGCGTGAGAAAATTGACTTGACAAACACAAAAATCAAAGAATTACTCATGACAAAGATGACTAAATAGTCATTGTCTAAGATTTCATGCTATTAAAAAGCATAGCTTCAGAATCTAGTTGGGATGATTTTGGTTCCCAATTTACTAATATAATTGAGTGCATGAGAAATAATAAAAAGCAAAATTATTGCAAGAATGATCAAAATATAAGATGGCCTACCAGATCTAAGTGCAAAAATGACATTAAAAAACTAGCCATACCAACCCTTAATTTGTTAGTTTATTATCATGTGCACCGTTACATAATGCTTATCTCATTTATGGACAATTGATGAAAGACCACATCATGAATTAAGACATAACAAATTGATAAAATTGGGGTAAAGGGGCATCATTCTTCTTTGTCTCTTTTGTACTCATCATCCTATAACAGTCCGTGCCGTGCCATCATGAACACAATATATGTTACGTAGTCTCTTATTTCTTATATGATATAGATGAAATTTAGATAGTAAATCAAAATTTTGTATTGAATTTAAGTTATATATTTAATGATTGTGAATTTTCTTGTACGATTAGTGTAATTTTGATTTGATATTATTGTATGTTATATTTCTTAGGTTATCGATTAATAGTGGTCATTATAGTCATTTACTTCATTTAATTTTACAAATATTTTCTTACACTATGAGGGTTGATTATATATTTATATGCATTCTCCCGATTAAAAGTGATTTTATAAGTTCAACTTAGTATACATAAGTGAAATATTAGAGTATATTTACTATATGTAAAGGCAAAGTTAGAATTTTAATTAAATTTTGTGAGTTTTGGATTATAAAAATGACATCTTACTGAATTCTTGATAAATTATTTATATATTACATAAATTTTAAAATATAAATATAAAATTTTGACCAAAATTACTAAATTAATTATATCGAACGATTATATATAGTTCCGTCCCATCTATATAAATTGATCGGTTCTTGATCTTCGCAGGAGGAAATTAGAATATTAGACCATTATATATTCTCGTCCTTTTCCCCTAAGATATAACTTAATTCATTCTCAAATGATAACTAGCTAAGAAATTTCGTTAACGATATTCAAAATTTAATCTATACGTATGAAAAATAATTTTTAACTTATACACTTTATATAGTTTTCTACATATATAATACTATAATTTTTTAACGAAAAATATTTGACTGATCGTCCTTCCCTACATGTGGCTACGCCTAATTGGCTAGGTATACCTTAGTAGGTTTGAAGTTCAAGTCCAATAATCTGAGTATAGTGGAGCATTCATGCCTATCAACGATAGCATTGACTATGAACAATATCATATATTTAATTGCGTATATATAATGTGCCCTATAAATGATTTTGAAGTCCTATGATATATATCTTATATTAAAAATAATATATCTTACATAGTGGAGAATTCATGCCTAGGACTCTATAAGGTAGTTGAGATTTTTTTTGACAAAAGAACAATGATTTCATGCATTAAAGGAATACCATTGCTAATATAATAGTAACCCCAAGATTAAAGTTTTTTGATAAAAGTTACCTCATTATTCTGTCCTTTTTATTTATTTATTTTTAGCCTTTTGCACACCTATTAAAAAAACTATTTTGGAATTTGAATTAAAAATGCTATTGTCTATATTAAATTTATCTCTTCTCAAATTATTAAGGGGAAAAAAATTAATACCTTCTTGGTTACTTAAAAACTCAATTATTTTATCTAGCAAAAGAATGCACAGGAAGTTTTACACTAGAAGCTTAACGCGCGATGGTATCAATTTTGTCATTAATCAATTAATAAAAATTACCCCTAATTTAGTACTCTTTTCGCTATAACAAAAATAGTTTTTAGCGCGACAATAAATATACACATTAACAAAGAATGATAAAACCTTTAATTACCAGCATTAGTTAATTGTCATTAGATACAATATCGCTATAGGTTTTAGAAACATTTACAAAGATTGTTAATTGCCTCTAAAAATTATATATATATAGCAACAATTAAATTATTGTCATTAATTAATTGCCGCTAAAATCAATTTTGTATAGTTCTTCGTCCTTATTTATGTGGCACGTGAATTTGACTTGACTCAAAATTTAAGGAAAAAAGAAGATTTTTGAAACGTGTAATTTAATAAATTTAAGATATTCGTGTGACTATAAATTATTTCATTAAAAAAAAAAAATTTAAAAAAAATTAAATCATTTTTAATCATGGAAAAACTTGTCCCAAAATTTTAACGAACTTCCAAATATTATAGCTTTAGAGCTAGCACATCATTTGAACTAAATTACATGCATCTTGTATTGGGGTTGTTGAAAAACACAATTGAATGAAAATTTCAATATATATATTTTTTTGATGAATAATTATAGCAGCCCTTTGCTAATTAGAAGTGATGGTTATGCATGTAATCATTTCTAAACTTTATTTAATTCCTAAGCATATTTTGTCATTTATCTCTGCACCTATATTCACTCTTCTAATTTATGTACACAAAAGAAAAGTTGAGAAAAAGATAGTAATAATGATTAGAAATTGATGATAATTATCTCCTTTGGATTACATTGCTAAAGGAATCTTCATATAGTGTTGAGTTGGTGTGGTACAACTATAATAAGCTTAATCAAATATGTTTTGTTTTATTGTTGAACTGTGTCATAAAAAAATAGAGACATATGAGTTGGCAATATAACAAAAAATATGCTTTAATTTCAAATAAGTTAAGGTTAATTATGGTCAATTATATAGAATTCTATTAATAATTTTTTACTTCATTTAAATTCATCTCAAGCTAATACTATATAAAATTAAAATGAAAAATATTAGATTTTTTTTATTTTCTACTAACATATAAATCTCTAAACAAATTTATAGAAAATTTATGAGTATTTATTGGAGTTTGAAAGTATAAAGCATTATGAAGTTGATGGCACCATTCACATGAACTTTGTATTATGTCAATACATATATTCTTTTTCATTCAATATTTGATCTTCGTATTGAAATTCGTATAACTCAATATATTGTATTGACATGCTCCAAGTCTAAAACTTGTGTTATCAATATTTCTAGAAATAATGCTCTTTCTATTTGCTATAGAGTAGGGATTCTCTTAACAATTGAGTTAGGTGAGTATTTAGGCATTACTCTTTAATTTTACATCTAAGGTCAATTTTTTCCTTTTTTGATTATATTATTAAAAAGATTTTTTAAGGTTATTTGATTAAATCAGAAATCAAAATTCTCTCTATTAATTGTAGATAAAACTACTCTTGGCAAGTCCTTTATCAACATGTGAAATAGTTATTAATGCACTTTTTATAAGGATGTGTTGGAAGATAGATATAGGATTAACATAAACTTTTTATTGGTTGATACAAAGTTTAAAAAAAAAGTATACTTTATGATCAATTGGAATATTGCTTGCAAGAATGAAAGAAAACTTGATTTGAGTACTAGGAAATGTAAGAAAATAAATATTACAATACTCACAAAGTATGACTTCAAACTAGAGTTGTATCAATATATTCGACCAGTGGCGGCGTAGCCAGAAATTTCACGAAGGGTGTCCAGAAATTATACACGAGTACATTTTTTCTTTTGGATGAATGAGTGCACTAGAAATTTTAAAAATTAAACTACGTAATTTACAAGAAAAATTTTTAAAAAAATATGTAATATACATGAAAAAATTTGAAAAAAAGAGGAAAAAGATGAAAGGTTGCCTAGAAATTTTAAAAATTTAACTACGTAATATACATGAAATTTTTAGAAAAAAAGTATGTAATATACATGAATTTTTTTGAAAAAAGAGGCTTAAAGCTGCTGTTAGCGAGATTTGAACTCACAAAAGCTTAAAGTCTTGGCTCTTTCAAGGCACCTTAAACCACTAGGCTACAACACCTTGTTGTGTTAAGGGTGTCCAGAATACATTATTTAACCATTTTATATATTATTTTACTTGTATATACGGTATAATTTCCTGACGAAGGGTGTCCAATTGGACACCCTAAAGAGTAGGTAGATATGCCCCTGTATTCAACCTAGCTCAAATTTAATGGAGTAGGATAAGTCAATCCTTAATTTGAAAGGAACTAAAAATGATTAGTCTAACACAATTCTAAAAATTAAATTAAAGGTCGAGGTCTAGGGAGGAATATCCCTTTTTTTCCTAATATTTTTTTTAATATTTAAAGTAAAGAAACACTAAGTTCTTTCATATCCAACTAAAAGAAAAAAATTCATACCGAAGATCAATAAAATTTAATTTGTTCGAGTGGCTTGGTCCTCTGACAAGGACATCTCTTTTTCTGCTTTAGTCCTAAGGTCATGACATTTGTTTGATTCGACTATGGTAAAGGTGAGTATAGCTAAAGGATAAAGAAGACACAATAAAAGAGGTAATTAGTTTCTTCCCGAAACAGTCTACAAATGTTGAAAATCCAGTAGACTTTCAACTTCTATAAGAATTAGATAGAAAATTAAGGTTTTAGGCCTAGAATTCTTAGATTAAAAATATATCATTTTGGGGTCGAATAACTATCCATTTCACTTGTAATTATTTACTCAAACTAAAGAGTGTAATAATACATGTATCTCTTATACACATATTTATCACTTAACTATAACTAAATAATATGTATTGTTACTTTGATTTTTTACCATATTTTTTTTTTAATTTAAGCTATTTGTGTGAGTTGAATGAGGTTTGATTGGCTAGTAATTAACAGCTAAACTTCCACTAGGATAAATAGATAGAAAAATAGAGGAAGAGATTTAATTAAGAATAGGGAGACAATGGAAATGGGAGGTGAGTAGATGTCACAACTTTTAGCAGTAGAAATCATTTTAGAAAAGGGGTGTTGGAGGGTAAGTTCAAAGGTATATCTTGTGGATAGATTGATGGCAAGATAAGTAGCATTTTCATAGGCATTGGCATCATATTGTTTGCCATATAAGTGGACTATCTCATTAACCCTTTTCACTTATTCTTTTTCAATCATAACTTCTACAAATAACAAAAGGCTAAAAGCAATTGGAATTAGAAAAAGAACAAAAAACTTTGAAGGAGTACTCCTCTGAAAATAGTTATCTCAAATTATTTATCATAAAGTTCAAGACAACATTTATTATTCTTGAAAATTATAAACATCTTAAGTAATACTCTCTCCATTTTATTTATATATCACAATTTTAGATCTTATGTTCCTTAAGAAACTAGGTAAGTTTACCATTGTACCCTTATTTAATATTCTCTTAAACTCAAGTTTTCAATAAATGAACATAAATTAATTTATTTTGATTAATTAAATTAACTAATGAACATGAATTAATCATTTAAGTTTTCCATGTCGGTCAAATTCATAGAATACTTTCAAGGCTAATAACTTCCACTGGTAAAATAGGAAGAATTATGTCATTTATGCTATTTTTACTACTATTGTTGATTTATTGGATCAATATATCTTTATAAACACAAATATTTAGTTAAAAAAAAAGAACATGGAAATATGCGATTTGTTAATGCAACGTCTTACAATATTTTAATACTTTGTGTATGGACTATAATTTGCTCATTTAATAAAATTATATGAATTTTAAAAGTTTCAATAATTTTCACAAATTGTGAAGTTTTCACATTTATTAAAAAAAATATAACTTTTGAGATTCAAATTACATTTCCAAATAAAATTTCAACTTCGAGTAAACTTAGATTTTATAGTACCTTTCTTTAACTAAAAAACCAATTTATGAAGGGGAGTGATTTTCTAGTCCCTAAAGCTAAAAGTGAATGGTTGGATCCAAAAAGCCGTGCACTCTAAGACTAGTACTAGTAGTATTTGTTGTTGTTTTTTTTATATAAAGAGAAGATCAAAATCAAAATCACTAGTCCATAAGCTCATCTGTACACTTTTTTTCCTAGTAGTATTATATACATATTGCTTTTCAACTTAAAACAAAGAAGCAGTATATTCAAAATCTTGAAATAGTGATGGAGGTGAATGTTGCGATTCACAAGTTAACTCTAAAACGCCGTTTCTACTCTTCCCAGAAAGCTTACTGTTGATAAATTAGCTAAAGATTCTTTCTTTTTTAAAGTTTCTTTATCTACTCACTTCAGATTTTGAGGTCTTACTGTCATTTTATAGAAAAATCAAGAATTAATTTGTTAGCTTTCTTGTTCTTGATCTTTATAGGGTAATAAAGATTTGATTTTTATTCCCAAGTTGATACTGTTGTTCAAGATTATTGTTGTTTGGTATGGAAATTTGCATGGATAGTACAATTCTGTTTCTGGGTATTGCTTTTCTCGGATTCTTGGTTTCATTTTGTGTTGCTGATTACTGAATAGGGTTAGTTGGTTGTGTTGGTTCAATCAAGATTTTGACTTTTTTTCTGGTGTGGGGTTTGGTTTTTTGAGCTCTGGGAAGAGGGAGGATGGGAAAAGATGATGGTATGCTGCTTCTTTCAACAGTAGGACCGCCAATAAAGCGGCGAGCAGGGTTGAGAAGGAAGCAGGCAGGCAGAGGATCATATAGAGGAAGTTAGGTATTGGGATAAGGGAAGAAAATTGGGGATTGTTAGGGTTATTTGAGGTTTAGGACTGGGTTTTGTTTTGAGAGTTGGTGGTGGGGATTTGTGTGTTAAATTTTTTGGTGACTAGGGAAAGAATATGGCAAGCCAATTGCAACAAGCACTGAGGAGCCTTTGTTGCAACACTCCTTGGAAGTATGCTGTGTTCTGGAAGCTCACACATCGAGCTCGAATGTGAGTTCTTTTGCCTCATTCATCAAGTTTTTAGCTTGCTGTTACTGATATTATTTCTTTTGGTATTGCTACAAAATGAGTAAAAGTGAAACAAAATATATTTTTCTATGACATGCTTTGCTTTCTGAGGTTCCATTAGCTTAGCCAAAAAATGAAAAGGTGTTTCCTTTCAGATTTATTGCTGGAATCATCCACAACTTATGTTTTCATATTCATTTAAAGACAAAAGAATATAATCTGATGTATCCAAACTCCGAAATACACATAATGAAGGTATATGCAAAATTTGTTTTTCTAAGTTAGCAGGAGGTTTAGGATATAAAGCTACAAATAGCTTCCCCTTTAACTAAGAAATAGATGATTGCTTACACTAGAAACTGCCTTTGAAGGAAATTTTTGGGCATATCGTCAGAGAGACTATTATTTTTTATTTTTGAATATCTCCAACAAGACTAGTGCATTTGTAAAGAGTAAACATATGAATGCAACCTTTTTAGGAAATTCTGGTATCCCTCTTCTACTGATATAGCACCATCTGATTAGGCCTTCGTGAGACTTATAAGAATGGAACCTTGATTGTGAAGCTTATTAGAAGCTTGATTTTATAGTATACTTGCTGAGACTTGATTTTAACAAGTACGAGGTCTATTTGAGATGAATAGCTTCTTAGTTGTGGTTGCTAATCTGACATAACTTGGCCTTTAATACCTTTGACTATAAATGAACAACATTCCTCTCTTATCAGTTGCCCATCATGTGGATTTCATTGTAGGATGTTGACTTGGGAGGACGCTTACTATGATAACGATGGGTTTCCAGGGAAAAAACCTCCTGGTAGTACAGCAGGCAACCTTTATGATGGACATTATTCCAACAATCATCTTGGAGTAGCTGTGGCAAAGATGACCTATCATGTTTATTCTCTTGGAGAAGGGTATGATATCTAGATGACCAGAAGCAAGTTTATGATTTATCTCATGCTGTCAATTCTAATGATGTTAAAGCTTCAGCAAAATAATATGTCCGTTGAAGAAATTGCATTTTATTCTCTATCTGTTTCTGCATGAGATTAATTCATTTCAGCATGCAAGCTTTAGTAGAAAGCTTGAGAGTATAGTCAGTTCGGCACACAGTAATTCTTTGTAGACAATATGTTCCAGTTAGATTGAATCTACGATTATAATTTCTCTATGAAATGAACAAATAGGGCTTATGGATTATGGTAATTAAATGTCTAACTATCCCCTTGAACAGTATTGTTGGGCAGGTTGCAATTACTGGAAAACATCTATGGCTTTCAGCAGACAAAGTTGCAGCTATCACCAGCTTGGCGCCTGAGGTGAGCCATTTTTTCTTAGTATGTACAATTAGCATGCTTCTGATGAATTTAGGTATTAAGATGCAACAATATACTTCCTTTTATGCAAACGTGAATGTTACGGATAGAAAAAAATTCAGTTTCTTATAATAAGTACATTGACTTGGGAGAGATCTATTATACTCGAATTCTCAATATGAACTACTTTGTGACAATTACCTCCAAAACAGTGTAATGGACTTACTTCTTGAACTATTTGGATGGTGGATAGAGTAAAAATATGTTCCATTAGACTTCTTATTGATTTTAACTTGAAAGGTATTCCATCTAAGAGAAGTTGACTTACCCAGCTTAAAATTAAAAATGTGATTGTAAATTTGAGGGTAGATTGTATATTGTGTACATGGTTATTCATTATGAGTTTTTCATTTTCAGCACTGTGATGGGTGGCAAGCTCAATTTTCTGCTGGGATTAAGGTAAAGCTAACTATCTTAATCCCTCAGTTGTAATATTTTTCATGGTGATATAATCTGCCATACATGTGCATCATATATATGGATATGGAGATGGTCAGGAAGTTTAAGATTTTGGCATCACTTCTGGTTCCTAATAGAGCATCAATGGACATCTATTTTTTGTTAGAATCTTTCATTCTATTTTTCGATTAGAATTTCTTTCATTTATAATATTTTGGTGTTTGATGTATTCTTCACCTCTGATGCATATATCTCACACCATATTATTCTATTTACAACAGCTTCTGATCTTTCCGTTATTTTTCTTGACATAGCACTTTATGGAAAAAGTTAAAAGTTTTTCTCTACAATATTGCGATGTCAATAACATTTTTGATTTTAGAGTCCATCACCCATTGTCCAGCTAGGGTTAGAAGTGCAAAAATTCTTGATGTGGGACTAACATGCTTGGCGTATAAAGAAACTAAGCAACTAAAAATGTGTGAGAGTTGATACTTATCATTTCGAAGAATATGTGAGTATCCCCGGGGATTTTGACATTTCTAAAGATGATTGACAACCACCAAGAATGACAAAGCTTACTTCCTACACAAGTAGAATCAGCATACAAGTTGTATTAAAATTTTACGCCCATTGAGTGATACCTGTTCCTTCTGTCATAACTCCTTTTAAATATTGCAGTTACTGTTAAAAACTCTGTTTCCAACTAACTTGAACCATTTTTCATTCAACCGTTCCTCTAATTCTCTCAGCTGAATCATCTTAGGTCAACAGAGTGAGATGGAGGGGATGAAATGGTTGTGCATTTCTATGATGTGTAGATGATCTGTTACATTTAAACTTAAGGTCTATAGAGGGAGCTCCTAACATTCTGGCATTGACAGAGTGATGGGATTAAAGCCGAAGAACTGTGTTTTTTGTATTAAAACTGTCAAATTAAAGAAAAGAAATACCTCCTAAATTTTTATCCTACTTGAATCAGTAAACCATGTTTTTGTGTGTTCTAAGGAAGGTCATTGAGTTTCTTCGACAAAATTCTTGTGAAATGCATGTGACAACTGACAAGTAGATCGTTTTCACATTGCTGCTAGTCCTTCAAGGCAATACAGTCATTGCATGAGATGACAAGGCTTGCATCAACTGACTTCTTGATGCTAACCTGCACATGTGAAGTTTATGAAGATAGTTTAACTTCTCAATCTTAACTGTAATTTTATCCGTCTCCTCTCGTATGAATTTTATCATGAACTTTATTGGCTACATAATATGGGCCTCAAAGAAACATTTTTTCTTGAATGCAGACCATTGTTGTTGCTGCTGTTGCTCCACATGGAGTTGTACAACTTGGATCCTTGGATAGTGTAAGATGATCAACCTCATCGTTTAAGATCTGTAAATGGTTAAAGTGCATGACAAATAGAATTTTATTTCAAACCACCTTCAGTTTTTTCTTTATAATGTTTATGACAATTTTGTGACTGATCTCTTCTTGACTCGTATTTGTTTAATTTCACATGTCTCACTATATTTTGGACTGCCTCCAATGCGTCATTTAGTTCCATTTAAAATTCATCACCTTGTGAAATGAATTTCCAACTGGTTTTATCATTTCTAACTTAGTTAACATCATATATTACCATTGATCTCTACAGCAGCTATCAATAACTAGATATGCCTTGTCTGCAAATCTTATTTTCTTTTGATTAGATCCCTGAGGATTTGAGGGCGATCAAGCATATTAGAGATGTCTTTTCTGAGCTCCAGGAGTTGATGGCAAGTTGCTTGCGGAGTTCGATGCAGAACAGCATGGAAAATTCTTGCTTGGTAAATTGACTATTGCTCACCGAATTACTGTTATCACAGGTCATTTACGCCTTTATCTGATGCCGTTACATTTTCCAGTCAGAGATATCGACAAGAACCTCAGGTTCAGAGGTTTTTCAAGACTGCGTAAATAATATAGGTAGAAGTGTTTATGAAGATGGGAGAAATATGTGGTCTCCTCTATATACATCTGTTGAAAAATCTGTTGATCATTCTTGTATCTTCTCGCAACCTGGAGGTTACCCAAATAAAATACTTGAAGTGGTAAATAACCAAGGACTTCACAGGACTTCAGTTCAAGGATCTGATGACTCTGAGAATCTGCTTCCGGCAAGCTGTGAAAGTTCCATTATAAAACACCAAGAGGAAGGGCAGATGTGGGAAGAAACTGATCCGAAGTTTGAAGGGCAAACTAGCAACTTGAGAGTCTTGGGGAAGGGCTCGGTAGATAAAAGTGAGCCAACTTTTAGAATTGATGCAAGTATTGGAAGTGTTTCATATGATGCTGGACAAGTCACTGAATGCCCTCAGCCAAATAGAAACAATCTTGCTTCTGAAGCTTACAATGATCGAAACGGAATGTTGGGTTTGTCGGATCTTCCCAATGCATATGCAGATAAATGTGCTGAGACAAATTTAGGTTTTGAGACCGAGTGTAATGACACAATGCACACTCCTTTCAGGTTCTGTGCTGGCTATGAACTATACGAAGCATTAGGGCCAGTTTTCCAGAAAGGGAATTCTTCCAAGGACTGGGAGGCAGGGAAGCGGGAAGAAATGGCTGTTGACATGCTTGAGGGAATTGGCACCAGCAGTCTGGTAATAAGCAACACTGGCAATGAGCATCTTCTAGAAGCAGTAATAGCTAATGTTAACAGCCATGACAATGATTGTAGCAGTGTCAAGTCATTCTGTAAATCTGTTGATTCCCTCTTGACCACTGAAATAACTGCCGAACCTTGTAGCAGTGATATCGGCACAATCAGTTCTACAGGCTATTCATTTGATCGGGAAACATTGAACAGCTTCAACTCATCAGGTACATGTAGTATTCGGTCTTCTAGGGGTCTTTCATCAACCAGTTGTAGCAGAGGTAGCGGACATGTTGAGAGGCCACTTGAACCCGTTAAAATGCATAAAAAGAGAGCTAGACCTGGTGAAAGTTGCCGACCTAGACCCAGGGATAGACAATTGATCCAAGATCGCATCAAGGAGCTCCGTGATCTTGTTCCAAATGGTTCGAAGGTAACCTAATAGGCTATATTTCCTCTTTCTGAAGTTGCTTAGTTTTTTATTCAGATGTGCTGACACTTTTGGATGATACCACAGTGCAGTATAGACTCACTTCTAGAACGAACAATCAAACACATGCTCTTCATGCAAAGTGTAACCAAGCATGCTGACAAGCTAAGTAAGTGCTCTGCATCAAAGGTGAGCTTCTCTTGCAAGTTGGTGATTTATTTCAATTGACATGGTTTAAGTTGTTAATGCTAAGTCAAAGTCTGGTAATTGAAAATGATGCCCAAAGACCTCCTTTCCCTTTAGAAAAGGAAAGGCATAACCTGAAAACGGATCGTTTATTCTTGGTAATTAACGTACTTTTATTTATTTTCTTCTGTTTTATATTATCCTAATTGGAAGTTGGGGAAGGGCTAAGATAAAAAACTGCAGATATTTGCTGATGGAAATCTTCTTCCGTTCTTTGTTTTGTGGCAATTTCACCAAGGTGGCTTACCTGGTTCGAAGTGAATCATAGCTCAAGGAAAATCAATATTTTCTGACATTTTATACATGGGGATGGGAAAGGGTGGAGCAAATACTGTTGAAATAATATGGTCATTTTAAAATGCGGGTCCTTGGACTTCTGTAAGGCTGACTTCTCAATTCTCTTGGTTTTATTTTCTATTTGACCTCACCCGGGGAATAATTGCTTTAGAAATAATTAGCAGTGAAAAACTGTGCTCAGTGTGATGACTTCTGAAAGTGCATCCCTGTGAAAGACCCAAATTATTGGATGTGAAGTGCTTCAATGTGTTTCTTAGTTTAAGCTTCTGTTGCATGGTTCTATTGTGGCTATAATCGGCTGAGGAAGTAGCTAGTTTTATTGGTTATGGTTATCAAATTCTTTCCACTAATTTATTTTGCGTTGAACATGTTACAGCTGGTTGACAAAGAATCGGGTATCTGTGGATCTTCCTCCCATGAGGTTGGTTCAAGCTGGGCAGTGGAAGTTGGAAATAACCAAAAAGTTTGTCCAATGAGGGTTGAAAATTTAGGCATGAATGGTCAAATGCTTGTCGAAGTAAGTAATGATAATTTTGATTGTGAATTCTAGCACCTTTTAATTTTAGTTAGACTATTTGGTGAAACAGTAAGGGATGAAACATTCTTATGTGAGTCCAATGCAGATCTTCGAAGACGGAAGCCATTTCCTTGACATAGCAGAAGCCATCCGGAGCTTGGGTCTTACAATCTTAAAAGGTCTGGCTGAGGCTTATGGTGAGAGGACGCGTATGTGTTTTGTGGTTGAGGTACAATCCTGACTATTGATGTGATGTTTTCTCAACCTTAAGTAGAAATCACCAGTTCAGTTGTTGTGAATCTTGATGTTCAGCAAGATATCATATCACTAATGGTGTATCCACTATCTACTTATTTCTTGTGATTCCTCGTCCTCTCTTAAAGGAGTCGTATCAATATATATAGACTTATGGTTATAGTTGGTACTGAACTGTGGGTCAACTAGTCCTTTAGCATAGCAAAGAAAAAATGAAAAGAACTACTATGTATTTTCACATTTTTATGAAAAAAATTCTTAATGAATATAATGACCTTTCATTTGAAATCTAAAATTTGCAAGTTTTGGGAATTCATATTAAAAAAGGCCAAAGTAATCATATCTTTGTGTTTCTTTGTCAAGATCTCTTAAATGGAAAATAATCCGACCATAGAAGTATGCTAATTGAGATGAATCGTCTTTTATTTCATTTTCCTGCTCTATGTTTATTAAATATTTCCAGTACCTTTTGACATTAATGTATACATCATTGTCTTTAAGAGAATGCTAAGTATTACCTAAATAATGTTTTAATAAACACATGCGTAGCTAATAAGACAATTATGAAATAAAAGGAAGAGTTCCAAATTAAAAGAAGATTATGACTTAGGAGATAACGTTGTCCGCAATATGTTGAAAGCAACCAAAAGAAAGGTTGCAGATTGTCAATAGACTGCTTTTAGAATCAAGAATTAGCATACTTCTTTAGATGCTCCATTTTTCTTTTCCCCATTGGTTTCATCTGATTTAACTTATCGACTAATTCATTATTTATTTTGCCACGACTCTTGATTCAATCTGTGTTATTACCTTTTCTTTAGGGGCAGAACGATAGAACTTTGCATCGCATGGATGTATTATGGTCTCTTATGCAGCTACTGCAAGCAAAGATCAACGTATAGAGCTGGAAGGTCAGAATAGACATACATTTTACTAGTCAGATCGAGGTCTTGAAATCTTCTGAGTCAGGATACTTGATGGTTCCAAGGTTAACTCTTCAACATCCGATTTCCCTTCTAAACGAGTTGCTCATTTAATTTATTTCAGCAGTGTGTGAAGACGATAAATTCTTTGTTTCCGGTTTGTTTGTTTATATGTTCTTGTATTTTATGTGTAAAATGCTCTCATGCGAGAAGCATTATGCTCTTGACGAGGTGAGGCTTTCTTGCAGAGATCCTCCACGTCAAACCAGTAGAGTAGATTAGTGGTTCGAGACACAACGAGGGTAAGTGATGAGTCACTGTTGATCCCTCAAGATGATGGAGAGTAAAAAACAAAAAGGGTTGTGCTCTTCATCATGTAAACCATTTTCAGAGTGTGATTGTTTTCCAGAATTTTAGCTTTGTACATCATTGATTGACCTTCAACATTAAGTTCCTTCTGAGATGTCTTGGTGATAATGCATTTAAAAAATTGTGCTTCTTTCTTTTCATTTCTTTTGGGCAAGTATAATGCAAATGTGTCTTTTTCTTTTTAAAAATAAGTTTGAGTAGGCGTTTGACCATAGGATTTGGGACTCAAATTTGAAATCAGCGTTTATTTGTTAATGAAATGGAAACAACTTCAATGTTAAATTATGATTTGAAATCTCAAATTCTCCAAAAGTAGGATTTCAAGAAGTTGTGATTAATCATTTTTAAAAAATTGTGCTTCTTTCTTTTCATTTCTTTTGGGCAAGTATAATGCAAATGTGTCTTTTTCTTTTTAAAAATAAGTTTGAGTAGGCGTTTGACCATAGGATTTGGGACTCAAATTTGAAATCAGCGTTTATTTGTTAATGAAATGGAAACAACTTCAATGTTAAATTATGATTTGAAATCTCAAATTCTCCAAAAGTAGGATTTCAAGAAGTTGTGATTAATCATTTTTAAAAAATTGTGCTTCTTTCTTTTCATTTCTTTTGGGCAAGTATAATGCAAATGTGTCTTTTTCTTTTTAAAAATAAGTTTGAGTAGGCGTTTGACCATAGGATTTGGGACTCAAATTTGAAATCAGCGTTTATTTGTTAATGAAATGGAAACAACTTCAATGTTAAATTATGATTTGAAATCTCAAATTCTCCAAAAGTAGGATTTCAAGAAGTTGTGATTAATCATTTTTAAAAAAT
>JAJONR010001135.1:0-28376 GCA_029582245.1 Solanum etuberosum | reverse complement strand
GGGGGGGGGGGGGTGGGGGGGGGGGTTGAAGTGAGTTTTTTTTAAAACTAATGCGGGGCGGGACAGGACGGGTTGCGGATATACGTGATTTCATGTGGGTTCAAACTTAATTTTTACTTTGTACCTGTTATGAGAGTGATAGAACATTATTTATTAAGATAATTTCTTTAAAGCTACTAAAATATTTAAGATAGTAAATAAAAACGGTTCAATAAATAATACTACAATTTCTTACATGTTTCCCAATTGACCTCTAAAAAATAAAATTTTAAGTCATTATCTCTTAAATTATTACAACTTAATCAAAATAAATAAATTTATTTTTAGTATCAAACTTAATTAGAAAAATAAAATATTAAAAAAATTATGCGGGACGGATTTATGCAGGGCGGGTCTATACGAGGGTGGAATGGGGCTGATTGAAAATGAAAAAAAGTTATTATGCACGGTGGGGCGATTTAAATTTTTTATGAGTTAAGTTAAATCTATCCTGTCTCGTTCCGCACCATTCCATTGTCATCTCTAATATTATAATGAAATATTGTTAAAAGAGATGTCTGTTATAGAAAGATAAAACTTTGAAGACAATTTCAACCTTTAGGTGAAAAAAAGAAGTGAATAAAGTACTAAAGAGTAATGTCACGACGTGCTTCTTCATTTGTTTTTCAGTGAACGTAATTAAACAAATATATAATTATGGCCTGATTCATGGGAACTAGAAAAGTTCGAGAAGTAAATAATTAAATAAATATTTTCTCAATTTTATTTTATTTGATTTTTATATTAAAGTAATTTTTTTATTTGTTTTTTAGCAAATTAAAAGAGTTCTATTATACTTTTTAAATATAATTCAGATCACTAAATAGCTCTCGAAAACAATTATCGTGTCATTACTAAATATATTATTGTTGTAATTTAGTAAAACAGCCCTCTAACAAATGTTTTTTTTAAGCAAAGTGCATGCCAACTCAATATCAATATAATGGTGAAGACACGAAGTACTCTTCTATTTCGTATTATTTGACCTTTATTAATCTAATATGTATTTTACTAAATAACGTTATTAACAGTGATCTAAAATTGTAAATTTGACTATTACTTGAAATATACATATATATATTTTTACTTATCATTTTCAGTATATCAGTATAATCTGTTTTCGTCGTACAATAATAATTATTTATTTTCAAAATTATTTTCAAGCTTTAAAACTAAATACCAAGTAATACATATATTATGATATGCGTCGTACAAAATTCAAAATATACAAGTAAAAATGAACGGGGGTGTGTATATAATTTATGGACCAAAATAAAAGCTTAAAAAAAGCACCACATCAACATGCATAGAAGATCAATTTGCACTCACTCATGTGTACTGTATTCACTGCACATGTTTCGTTATTTTTATGCCTTTAACACTCAATTTTTTCTCAAGTGGTCGAAAGTGACCCTTTTAATTACTTGAAAACGACATATAGATCCTCTTTATTACTCCCTAGATTTCCTCAAAATCTAATTTACACCCCCCAAAATAGTAATAATATTCCATTTTACACCCTTTTTTCTATTTATTTTAAATCATTTTTTCTATTTAAGATTGAAACCCATTGCTTATGAAAAAAAATTATATGATGAGAAAAAGCAATGTTTAAACTACTATTAAGAATATGATTGAAGATCAATAAAGCAACCAACATTTAAGTACTGTATTAATAATTTGTCTTGACAATTAAAGGTTTTATTTTTTACTTTTTTTTGTCTGTTTATTAATATTATGAGTATTTTACCGTAATATTTAGTTAATTGATGTATAGATTTTGCTTATGTGAAATGATATAAAGAATAAATAATTAATATTAAGAGTAAAATAGATGGAGACTGTCAAATCATGTTTAGTGAGATTGCTTAATGAAGAAATTATTTGATTACACTCTTTAATTACTGTAACACTTTTGACTTTTAATGTTTGTAACTTAATATACGCGTGATACTGTTTGCAAATTAGACATAATTTAAAAAAAAAATAAAGTCTCACCCTATCAACTTTTTAGTTGTAAACTTTGCATTAGGAATTTGAGATTAAAAAAGTATAAATCATGTTTTAATATAAGATAATAGAAAGGATGTCAGTGAGACAGCGTAAGATGTAGAAATTAATAAATGGTGATTACTTCAAAGTCAAAATATTACAGAGAAGATCAATATTTTTCAATTGAAAATTCTAATCTCATAAATATTTTGATTAAATAAATTAGAAAAAAATAATTAGCAGTATTTTAACACAAAAAAAATTAGGAAACTTCGTAGTGTTTCAATAAAAATATGTTTCTCATTACGGTTTTCTCAGTCAGCTGATTTGGTAGAAAACAAGTAAGAAAATTATTTTTATAACATATATGTTCCGTTGATTCATGGTGGAAAAGTGAAAACCCCTTTATTTATAATAATGAATGTAAAAATAATACTCCTGCCTCAAATTATTTATCGTAATTTCTAAATATAGTTATATCAAATTATCTATCATTTTAAAAGTTCAAGATGATTTTTTTTTTCCATTTTTCCAATAGTAATTATTTTTAAAGACAATAAACATTTAAATTATAAAGTAATGACATATAAATAGTCAAAATCATTCTTAGATAATGTTTTTAAAAAACTTGTAAAAAAGAGACATGACAAAAATTTTGAGAGGAAGGGAATTATTGTACTTTTTTTTTTTTTTGGATTATGATAATAATGCACGTAGAGTTAACTAGACTCTACCAAAAATTAATATTCCACTACTATAGTAGTACTAGGAGAAACACAAAAGCAAAATTTTCCTTCCCTAAGGAATTAATTTCAGTATTAATTAAGCTAAATCTAGTTTATAGGCTCTAGCACTAGGTTTATGACACATATACAAAGTCATAAATATAATTAAAGAATAAAGTTAGTTGAAAAAAGAATACAATAAATGTGATATGATCCTGATATATACAATTGTGTGTATATATGTAGCTAAGGAACTTTTTTTTAAAAAGAAAAAAAGAAGATTAACATAGAAACAAGTACTATTCAAATGGTTTTAAAGATTTGTTGTTTTAGGAAATGAAATACATAAATGTACTAATTAAAGAAAATTTATCATTGCTAAGAACACTTTAAAAGAAATTTAGAATTTCATTTATATAATAGTGGAGTTTTTAGACCAGTAAAGAATGTAGTACAACTGATGACATTGTTCTTTCTTTAATTGAAGATCTCGAATTTAAGTTTTAAATATAATTATACGAAGCGAATCCGAATAAATCAATTCCTAATACAGATATTTTGAACCTCTAATAAAAAAACCAAGAAAATATTGGATTGTTGATTGGAAAAATAATAAAATAAAAATTATGGGCATGGTTGAAAGTAGGTATCTTTGAAAAAGAGGGGTAGGGGGTGGGGGTGGGTGGGTAGACAGAGCACCCAAGTAATGAGCTGGACTGTGTGGACTACAGTTTGTGTCATTCTCTATTTATTTCTTACACCCCCACCCCCACCATGCTTCTCCCACAAGCCTACTTTAATTTTTTTTAATCTAAAATTATTTTATTAATTATTATAATATACTAATACTAAAAAGTTATAAACAAGAATAAATTGTTCACATTAAGATATTTAGGGGAAAAAGATCTTAATGTTTCACTATTTCCGGGTCTATTAAAAATCACATGTCTTCATATGGTTTATCCTCCTAAATACGAAATTATACTGAATATCTTAATTATAATAGTATAATTTTTCAATTTGAAAAGATAAACGAAGCTTATGAAATATGAATAACTTTTTATTTAATATTTGATATTTTTTTCAGAAACAAATAAAATCTTAACAACAATTTATAAAAAACATAGTATACACAATTTTATTTTTACTTAATGAACATAGCAATACGAATTTAGTAAAATCTTTCTTTGTATTGCTCGAATCCAAAACATAAAATAAGATTGAAAAAAATTCTATTTATTCTATCACAATCCATCGTGCTATTTAAATAAGTCAAAGATTTTACTTTCACCTATAATCTTTCAGGGTAAACTTGTCTTTTTCATGTCACTTCTCCTAATAATATTTAATATTTTAATTTACTTCTATCCAGATTATACACCTCAGACATAATATAACTAGAGATAATAATTTTATATATTTGCATTTATTTAACTTATTTTTTTATTAAAAATATTATTTTAATAAATAAAAACCTGAATATTTTTGGCTCTTTCCAACTTCTTGCCTTTTAAGTGACACCTAATGTTGAATTTTTATATTTTTAACCCTCGCCCCCCCCCCCCACTAACACCACCTTCTCCTCCGGCGATCTCATTTTCTCTCTCTAAAACTCTCTCTCTAAATTTTTTTAGTCAAAAAGACTGAAACTTTATCTTTTAAGAGCTCAAATTATGAACTAGATCCTAAATATTTAGCTGAAATATCAACTGGGTCATAGTTACTTTTGTGTGTTCTTTGCTAAAAAGTTGCAGAGAAGCTGCATTGTTAGCGGTGAGTAGAATTTTTTTTGATGTTTTTTTTTTCTTCCGTTACAGTTTACTTTGAAGATGAGGATGATTGTGTCAACGGGTGTTTAAAAAAATATATTCTCTTTTTGTTGTTGTTTCCATTTAGCTTGGATTTTTGTGATTGTTTTAATTTTGTTTTCATTTGAATCTTTTCCTCTTTTTTCTCCTCTTTTTTTGCTTCATGAGCTTGTCATTTACCTCATTTTCTGTCGGTGGGGTTATCTCAATTTCAGTTTCAATCCCCATTTTTGGGGTTTCATTGCTTTTTTGTAGACAAATTTTAGTTCTTTTTTCCTTGTAAGTTCAGTAGCTCATTTGTTTCAAGATTTGATTTTTATGGTTTTTTGAAAGTAATTAGAGATTGTAGTATGTCTACTTTTTTCAGGGTATGAGTTTTCTTGATGAATTTCTGAACTTTTTGCTGTTTTTGTGTAGTTGATTGTATTTGCTGAAAAGGGGTGTGATTGTTTTAATCTTGAGGTTTAATGTATATTGCTTCTAGCAAAAAAAAGATCATATTTTAGCAATGCCGATTGCTTTGTATAATGATTATTCTGGATTTGGTATTCATCTTGTTAAAATATGAAAATGTGTGATATTCATGTTTAGTTTTTATCGTTTATGGTGGTGTGTCATTTTCTGTAACTACCACTTCTGCCTATTTTATGTCATCTGGGGTCATTTTGTGCCTTATAATTGGCTTTTTTATGGAAATGCAATCATCAGTATTTGATCTGAATAAATATTCCTTAGTATATACATATCATTTTGATATTTCTCATTGAGCTTATGATTTTAGCTATTTGGAAGTTTTCAGGTGCCAGATTCTTGTATTTATGTGTTTTTTCCTTTATGTATCTTTGCTTGTACAAAATTTGATTACCTTCTCATCTCCCTCTACTCCTGTTTCTCTGTTTTCCTCCTTTTGTGCTTAATTGTTTGCCTAATTCTCGTCGCATTGCAGTTACATGCAAGTATATCCCGAGTTGTGGTGTTTGAAATGATTTGAAATGTTTTTCCTTGAGCCGAGGGTCTATTGGAAACAACCTCTCTACCTTCCAAGGTAGGGGTAAGGTCTGCGTACACACAACTTCCCCAGAGTCCACTTGTGGGATTACACTGGGTATGTTGTTGTTGTTGTAAGGAGGTAGTAGAGTTCCCTTTGTAAGTTAGTCTAAATTTGTCAGGTATAGCAACATTTCTAATGTGTTCTCTGAGCTAGTGGTGGGGATATAATCATGTATATTGCTTCTTCTCAGTAAATTAGGAGGACAATTTCTGGACATAGCATATATTTTTGTTACGTTGTAGTTTTATGCATTATCTACCACCACTTGAAGCTTGAGGTCTAATGTGACTTCCTGTTGTATCTCCTGTCAAGTGTTGTGAACTTTTGATGCATTTTTTGTGCTTTTCAGTTAGGAATGTTCTCTTTTCCCTTCTTTTATAATTCATTAACTTAAATTCAGTTGATATTTTCCTTGTCCAACAGTCTACAATGGATCGGAGGAGTTGGCCCTGGAAGAAGAAATCATCAGATAAGACAGCAAGTGAGAAACCTGTAGCTCTTACAGTGGAATCAGCATCTGCCCCTTCAGATTCAACTGAATCTAAGGTTGAACAGGTGAGTTAGTTGATATCTATATAATTAGAAAGAATTAAGTACAAGTCAATTTCTTTTTTTTTATTTCCTTCTGCTTGCTCCTTGACTAGGAATTCCATTTTCTTCTCATTCTTTGTGGTTACCATAGCTATTAGATTGTCTAGCCGGAGTTCTTCATATCTTTTCCTTCAGACAATCTGTCAATATGCTTGCATCCACAACAAGGCTTTCATGTTGACCTTTAATCTACGAGGACTTGTCTAAAAAAATTGTTGCTTTATTTGGTCGATACTAGCAAAGACCTACTACATTTATCTAAATTCTGAGGCTGATAGCTTCAGGTTGAGATTTGATGGATGCTGGTTTTAAAATTAACCTGACAAATTATAAGTTCTAGTTTAGTTCTGAAATTTTGTTTGCTTCTCTAGTCTCTACATTACAATCTTATTGTTGCTAGAAAGAAGAAGACATAGTTTTCAGTTTGGTAGATGCATCTCGAATTGTTTTGACAATTATACATTGTGAGAAATCTTCATTCAATTTGTCTTGTCTTGGTGATTTACGTATTGGTTTCCTCTGTATTTCAGAGTAAACAGGAAATCAAGAAACCGAAATATGTCCAAATTTCTGTTGAATCTTATTCACATTTGACTGGACTGGAGGATCAAGTTAAGTCTCTCGAGGAACAAGTGAATGGCTTAGAGGATGAAGTCAAGGATTTGAATGAAAAGTTGTCTGCTGCGCAGTCAGAAATGACTAATAAGGAGAACCTGGTGAAACAGCACGCTAAAGTTGCTGAAGAAGCTGTCTCAGGTGATGTTCCTTATTGACTTATGTTTTTCTTGTAATAAGTGTTCTGTAACTTAGTATTTAGTTATTTTATTGACATCTCTCTGGACAGGTTGGGAGAAGGCTGAGTCAGAAGCCGCGACACTGAAAAATCACCTGGAATCTGTCACTCTTTTGAAGCTTACTGCTGAAGACAGGGCATCACATTTGGATGGTGCACTGAAGGAGTGCATGCGGCAGATACGTAATTTGAAAGAAGAGCATGAACAGAAGCTGCATGATGTGATTCAGAATAAAGCCAAACAGTTTGACAAAATGAAGCATGAGTTTGAAGCAAAGATAGCTAACTTGGACCAACAGTTACTCAGGTCTGCAGCAGAAAATTCTGCACTCTCAAGCTCTTTGCAGGAGCGTTCTAGCATGGTGATAAAGCTCAGTGAAAAAAAATCCCAAGCTGAAGCAGAAATAGAGATGTTGAAGAGCAATATTGAGTCATGTGAAAGGGAAATAAATTCTCTGAAATATGAACTCCATATTAACTCAAAGGAACTAGAAATTCGTAATGAGGAGAAAAATATGAGTGTACGGTCTGCCGAAGTTGCAAATAAACAACACCTGGAGGGAGTGAAGAAAATTGCAAAATTGGAAGCAGAGTGTCAGAGATTACGTGGTCTTGTCCGGAAGAAGTTGCCTGGGCCTGCAGCCTTGGCCCAAATGAAGCTTGAGGTTGAGAGTTTGGGTAGAGATTACGGGGACCGCTGTGTAAAGAAATCCCAAGGAAGGCCTTCTATAGTCCACAGTTTTCCAGTTTGCCAGATTTTTCATTTGATAGTGTGCAGATGTTCCATAAAGAGAATGAGCAATTAACGGAACGCCTTTTGGCAATGGAAGAGGAAACAAAGATATTGAAAGAAGCTTTGGCACTCCGGAACAGTGAATTACAAGCATCATGGAGTATTTGTGCAAAGACGTCCAGCAAGCTTCAGAGTTTGGAAGCACAGCTGCAAGAAAATTTTGATCAGAAAAGCCCACAAAAGTCCACCATTCGACGACAGCCTTCTGAGGGTTCCTTTAGCCATGAAGCAAATCATTTTCCATGTCTGAAGATGGAAATGGCGATAATGTTAGTTGTGCTAGCTCTTGGACGACAGCATTAAGGTCTGATCTCTCCCATGTCAAGAAGGAAAAGAACTCTGACAGTCGAGTGACACATTAAGGTCTGGATCTCATGGATGACTTTTTGGAGATGGAGAAATTAGCTTATCAGTCGAGTGACACAAATGGAGCAGTTTCAAGTCCAGATATTCCAAATAATGCAAGACCCGAAACTACAAAAGTTGACACCTCCATGCATGTCACCACAAGCCCAGATTCTCAGCTGAAAGAACATAATGAGACAAGTGTATTAGGAGATCAAGCATCTCGCAACGAGGAAGTTTTATCACAAAGTTATCAACCTCTTTCAGATACATCCATATCCATGAAGTTCCAATCAAGAATTTCAACTGTTTTGGAGTCTTTGTCAAAGGAAGCTGACATTCAAAGTATTCAAGAGGATCTCAGAGAGATTGTGCAGGAAATGCGCAACGCCGTCATACCGCAATCAACTAAGAGCATTGTTGAGATAACTCTTTCCTCGAAGACTGCTACTGAATCTCAGCCCTCTCTTGATGATGGCGAGGCAAACTTAGAGAAGGAAATTCCTGTCCTGCAATGAGTCTATCCATGGTATTAGCAAAGAATTAGCAGATGCTATGTCTCAAATTCATGACTTTGTACTCTTTCTGGGCAAAGAAGCAAAGGCTATCCAGGGAACAGCTCCTGATGGAAGTGGAATCAATGAAAAATTAGATGATTTTTCGGCCACGTATGTTGAGGTAATAAGCAACAGGTTGAGTATGATGAATTTTGTCCTTGATCTATCTCATCTACTGAGTAATGCGAGCCAACTACACTTCAATATACTTGGTTACAAGAATTCTGAAACAGAAATAAGTACTTCTGATTGCATAGACAAGGTTGCTTTACCAGAAAATAAAGGTCTTCAGCACTCAGGAGAGGTTTATGAAAACGGTTGTGCTCATTTTTCTGATTCGACTTCTGATCCAGACATTCCTCATGAAGGAAGTCTTGTTCCTACTTCAGAGTCAACATCAACCTCTTTGAAGTGCTCGTTGGAGGAGGTTGAAAAATTGAAATTAGAGAAAGAAAATATGGCTCTTGATCTTGCTAGATACTCTGAGAACCTGGAGGGCACTAAATCCCAGTTGGCTGAAACCGAGCAACTCCTAGCAGAGGTTAACTCACAATTGGTATCTGCTCAAAAGGCAAACTGTTTGGCTGAAATTCAGCTCAAATGCATGGCAGAGTCATACAACTCACTTGAAACTCGGACTGAGGAGTTGCAAACTGAAGTCAACCGTCTTCAGGCCAAGATAGGAAGTCTTGATAATGAGCTTCAAGAGGAAAAGAAGAATCACCAGGATACCCTAGCTAGTTGCTAGGATCTCGAAGAGCAACTACAAAGGTTAGTGGTTTTTTATCCACATTGGCCTGGAATTATAAAAATTTGACTGTCAAAATTAGTTTTTAAAGTTATCACATTGTTCTTCGTCCTATCGAATGGATTTTACTTTAGTGTGGAAGTAGCTACTGATATCTCAAATACTTGAAGTTTTTATGTATCAGTGAATTTTGCTCCAACCCCCTAATCTTTGGATGAAAAGAGTCAGTTTTTTCTTTGACCATGATTGTCTTATATTTTGAATTATTAACTTTTAGTACTTATTGTACTTTTTATGTAGTTTCTTAAAATTTTATTTCAGACTTGAAGATTCTATGTCTGAATTTGCGTAGAAAATAAAGTTGTGAGACTCTCATACTCCGGACCCACCCACAAAATGAAACAGAGGGGGTAACACGGAAGGAAAAGGAAAAAAAATATGTTTCTATGTGATTTCAATAATTTATAGTTGATCCGATGTCAGGGTCTCTTGTGAGTTTTCACCCTGATTAAGGTTTTTCATTGACCTGGGGTTTACTGTCTATATAAATCTTTCGGGAACATACACTCTTCCCTCCCTAGACCCCACCTGTGGCATTACACTGGGTATGTTGTTATTTGCTGTCTATATAAAGGGTGTAAGACTAGACTGCTCGTTACCCACTGCTCTGTTCACCAGCATTGCTTGCAACTGATATGTCGATTTAAGATTACGTTTAGTGGCACTTAAAGTGTATTTAATTTAATTTCCCGTTTGAATTAGGATGGAGACTGCTGCTGATCTTGATGCCAAGACCAACCAGGTAGCTTTCTTACACCCTAATAAGTCATTAATCCAATCCATTGTAGTTGTGCATTTGATGCAGTAGTTTACAGTACTAAATTTAGTCGGGAAAAGATTGTGCTTCTTGTTGGTTGTCTGGACTTTTGATCTAATTTCACATTAACTCAATAAAAGACGATAGATTTCAGTGATAGTGATGCTATGCAGTAGTTTGCCTCTATTATTGGTGTTTTATTGTTGCTAGCAAATAGATTTTCTTTTTGTTTTGCTCCATCTCTCTAAGTTTGTTTCAGTGATAGTAGTTCCAATGCATATGAAAAGATTTGCAAATTAAACATTTATAATATATGAGAAAATGTCACAAAATAATGATATCTGGATGACTTTTAAGTCTCACTATGTGTTCAGAACTCAATAAATCATGTGTAACCTTGCATTGAAAGACTACTGTTAAATCAATTACTTGATCTCGTTTTCTGGTGAGGGCCATAATTTAAATAGTAAAAGAACAATTTTCTTTTATCAATGCATTGTCTAATTAGTGGACCTTGAATTAGATTGAAGACCACAATAAGAAATTGATATAGTTTTTAGTAAACATGGAGTTTTGTAATGTGTTGTTCAATTGAATCCGAAGTTCCTAATTTCTCTGGTTCGCAATCTTCACTCCCCGGAACCCCTCTATTGTCTTACTCCCTCCGTCCCAAAATAAGTGGAGTTTTAGCTCATTGGGACTTTTTTTTTGTTGCTAAAGCAACACTTATTTTGGGATGGATGGACTAATTTAGTGAATAAACTCCACTTTTAGATTGCAAAATAGCTCATCAATGATAGATTAACCTATACCACATAAATTTCAGGTCTCACCAAACTTTTATGTTAATTCTACGAGTAACTGAAATAAGTTGGTACAAATGATTTGGTGTTAAGATCCTTTTGATAACTTAATGACTGTCTGTTTCTATCTAAAGTGAGTGTCTAAAGAAGACAATCTGTTATTTATTCTCCAGGAGAAAGACTTAACAGCTGCAGCAGAGAAGCTAGCTGAGTGTCAAGAAACCATATTTCTTCTCGGGAAACAGTTGAACTCTTTGCATCCTCAGACGGAGTTTATGGAGTCTCCGTACATCGATAGAAGTTCAAAAGGGGAGGGCTTTCGGGAAGAATCGACAACCACTAGCATGAACATCCATGACAGTGATATAGCTGAGATGGACAACGCCAGTTCCATAAAAGCAACTTGTGAGTCCCCTGTGTATATATATAATGTGTCATACAGTTCCTCGGACACTGAAGTAAACAATTCATTGAGATCACCAATCAGCTCAAAGTCTCCTAAATACCGGCCTACTAAGCTGGCTCTTCGTCATCTGCTGGCCCTACACCTGAAAAACAATCTTGTAAAAGACCCCATTGCCTGTCAAAATCTTTTTTTCTTTTACATCTTTTCCACCATAATTGTGAAAGGTATCTTTGGAAAAAGTATTGCCTAATTCTTGTCGAGTGACCCGTAAATGCTAAGAAAATGATGTGGATCATGGTAATGTTATACGTATTATTCCCCCAGGTCATTACAGAGGGTCTTGTAAAAGTTTTGGAAAAAGAGTGGCCGAAAATCATATCACCAAAAAATTCATTTACTCACACGAAAAATTGAGAAAATCACTTAGTTCCGATTGAGTGATCCCTAAATACTAAGAATTCACCAAAAAATTCATTTACTCACACGAAAAATTGAGAAAATCGCTTAGTTCCGATTGAGTGACCCCTAAATGCTAAGAAAATGGCGTGGATGATCGTGAGGCTATACATATTGTTCCTCAAGGTCATTAAGGAGGATCTTGTAAAGGTTTTGGAAAAAAGTGCTTGAAAACCATATGACTAAAAAATTCATTGAGTAACACGTGAAAAACCAACAAAATTGCATAAAAGCAGTTGAGTGACCCCTAAATGCTAAGAAAATAGCGTAGATCATGGTGAGCATATATGTATTGTTAGTAGATTATATTTTCGAATTAATTAGTTTATAATTATTTTATTTTGTTAAGATTAAGAAGCTTATTAATTAATCTTATTTAAATCCTAGCTGAGTTTAGTAAATTAATTTAATTTGGTTACGTTCTTAATTAGAATTGACCAAAATTGAAACTAATGTGTCCATGTCCTAATTTAAAATCTAACTATTTTGTTACTTCACTTTAAACTCAACTTTCAGACCAAATTTGGGTCAAACCCAGCCGAGCCAATTCATTTTTGAAAGATGCAAGCTGCATTTGGTGGTGGTGGGGTTGGGGAGTATTGCCTATGGTTTGCCTCTATGGTAGTTGTGATCTCCAACATGTGAACGAAGCCAAAACGAAGCTTTTATGATATGAAATTCTTTTCCCCGATATGTGTTGCTATTCGTTTTTAATTTCCTTAGTTTTAGATTATTAAGGCTTCTGTTGTATGGTTTGCCATGCTTAGATTTTAATTATATATTTTCGTTTTGTTGTTATCTTCGCGGACTAACATTTTTATTACCATTCCGCCTACCCCTGCGTACTTCTTGTGATCTTGAGAAAGAAAGGGGCTCATCAAGAAGTAGGGAGAAAGGGCGTGATAAAGACCGTATGGAAAGATTTCTTGTATTTCCGATTTTTTCACTTGTAGACTAGTCGTAGGCACCTTTAATCTTTATGAAAATCTTACAGGTTGCTGCATCCACGAACAAGGATTCCGTAGGTAGGTATAATCTTCTAGAAATTTTTTGCAAGCATTCCGAATTACAAGGTTAGTTGGAGAACCAAATCTTTTATTGATAAGAGGGACATTATATTGAAATGGGAGGGGTGGGTCAGGGGCTAGTACCAATTTCTCATAGAGTTTGGTGTGAAAGTATTTCTAGGTATCTTTGAAATTTATAGCCGACTTAGTCTAAAAATGTTCTTGTTAAAAATAAGTGAAACATTAGGAGATCATAATTTTGGAGGGAGCTGCTGCCTAAACTTTTCCTCCCCAAAAAACTGAGGGGAACTTATCTTGTTTGAAAGAATTGGAAATCCTTATTGTTAAGTAAGTTCAAAGTTAGGACGATACGAATTTTGGAGTTGTTTATGTTCTTTATCAGAAAAGGAAAAAATTAGAGTTGTTTATGATTCAGCTTTTTCTGCCTTCTATTTTTGCCACAGTTTGTGATAATTTTCTTAGAGAAAGAAGATAAACTCTCTTTTCTGTTTGTTATCCTCCTTTTCTCTCTAATTGATACAAATAGTTTAATCATATGAATATCTTTGGTCTCAGGTATATGGGCACAATTATGGGCATTGGTGATCTAGATCATGTTTGTTGGTCAAATTCTCATTGGCAGTCTGTGAATGTTACTTCACAGCAGATGGTCATTTAGTATTAAATTGTACATTGAAACTATGACTACTTAAATTCTTTTAGTATTCGTGGATTTCTCATGTCCATGATGTCCATTTTGGTTTAGAACTTCATCGTCGATCCTCTTAACATGTAGGTTGGATGGGATGAATCAACTGCAGGGGAGAGGCAGCCTGTGGGAAATTGAACCTCTTACAACCTTTCCAATGTATCCATCTCCTTTCTCCCTTAGGTTGAAGCGGCCATGGCCACCTGGACTATCGTCATTTCTTGGTCAGATATATTTTTGCTGTTGTTATCGGGGATATCTGTATTCATCGATATGATTCAGTTCTAATTTTAACTGTTAACTATCTTCTCATCCATTCAGGTCTATCAAACGGTGATATGACTATGAATTCTACACTTCCGTGGCTGATGGTGGCATGGGTGATCAGGGGATACAATCACTTAATTTCCAGGGATTTGGTGTTACTCCATTCATGCAACAAAGGTTTGATGATTCTTTTAAGCGTGAAACTTATTGGCAGCAAATGACAATGAATGAAATTGGAAAATTAGATGATTCTAGCGGGACTTTGCCCAGCAGTAGGATTCTTTACCCTAAATTAGCTTATCATACAGTACCCTAGGGTACATTAGTATTTTGGCAATTGGCAATATATATAAAAAGGTAAGAGATAGGAATAAAGTGATCCGCCTAACCTTCGATTCCCTTAATCAAGTTTTCTTTCTCAATCTATATGTACCTTCTTTTTTTTCTTTCATTTCTTTTTACCTCATCCACTCCTCTTTATTTTTTCTGAAATGTAGGGCAATGGAAACCCTCTATAGCTTCTTCTAAGAAAAGGTTGTTCAACCGTCTATCTTTTCAAATGACGATGACCATTTACCCATTATATCAAAACCATCTCTTCAAACCTTATTTTATAAAGTTTTCTCTTAAGTTCTACTCTGTACTCTCTAAGTTGTTGTCAATAACATTGGAAAGAGTTCTAATGATTGCAATTAAGCTTTTTATGCCTCTATATGAGTTCTTCGTTACTGATTGATTTATCGAAGTTAGAAAAAATGTGGTGTTTCATCAGGAGAATTTTTGTCACAACCCAAAAATGGACGTGATGACACTTGTCATTCCCACAAAGACAAGTCAGCCTCAACTAAACGAAAATGAAAAAAATGTGGAAATATAAAGCAAGAACAAGACAAAGGCGAAAAACTTATTCATTCTATTAAAATTCCCAAAATCTGATTGTCACGTGTACAAGCCACTAACGAAAATGCAGAATTTGAAAGAGAAACACAAGTCTCAGTCTTTGTTTCTCAAGTAGAACAAAGCTTAAAGAAAAGGAAAAGATCGCCAGAATGACAAACAACTACCTTTCAAGTCCTTCAACGAGACTCGAATGTCAGGAGAAAAAGAAGAATATCACACGTGTCTGGGCTCAGAACCTATACAAGTGTAGAAACAAGGGGTGTGTACCAACAACACAGTACCCAACAAGCAACCTACTAAACAAAGCAACTAGCTAGAAAACGATTACCCCTCACAATGCAACCGAACCTCCACAAACTACAACCTGCATAGAAATTAGCCCAACCTAGCAATTCTACAATACACGCTCACAAGGCTCAATATCCTCAGTTCAATAGTCACAATCAATAATCAAACATATCAAGTAAGTCAATCTCAAAATCAAGTAGTCCAGTCACACGCAACAAGTACATCAATCTCATATAACAAGCAAGTCACGCATAAGCATCAAATCCATAGAGTCACAATAATCAATATTTTGTCGGAACCATTTCCCATCAGATTTATATCAAATCACTAGTTGGAACCATTTCCCATCGGCTTTATATCAAATCACTAGCCAGAACCATTTTCCATCTGCTTGAAATAAAAAATAACTAGCCGGAAACATTTCCCATCAACTTTATATAAAATTAGTAGCCGGAACCATGACCCATCAAGTTTATAAACACTTGCTGGAAATGACCTCGGCATCACAACACTCGCCGACAAAGACCTCGACATCATAACACTCGCCGGCAAAGACCTCGATATCATAAATCATCACATGTCTCATCACGGTGTTCACAATCAATGCACACAAGAAATATCACAACACACGGAAGAAACAACAATTCACACAATTCAAGTCTACATTCATGCTTTCAAGCAATTAACTAGGGGCCACAAAAAGGCAATTCACATCATCATGTTCATCATATAGACTTTTTCATTTCAATCTCTTTTTATTCATTTTGATGTATCAAGTGGACAATTAAACCCTTCACCTCATCCCCATTACTCCCAACACAGAAGCAAAGAAAGAAGTACACGACTTTTACTAGAATACAAGGTTTTGGAAATTACTTACCTTAAATCAATCAAAATCACTCCAAGAGTGGAGTCTTCCCCTTCCGAATCACTTTCAAAGACACACAATCTATAATAATCAAGTATTCAGAATCGCTTATCGGAAACAACAATGTCCACACCAATTATATAGAGAAATGAGTTAATCAACTCAAAACCCAATTCCAAAATGGAGGTTTGAATTCGGAAAATAATACTTGAAAATGATGTTTAAGGCTTTAGCAATTCATTAGTGAAAACCATTTCGAAAAAGGAATCAAAACCACTTCAAAATCACCACTTTACTAAGTTTTTGGGTTCTTTAAGATAACCCCAAATTTCCCGTTTCAAAAGCTTAATTTGAACATATAAATCCATAAATAATAATGGGTAATTGAAGATTTAAAATTAAGATTGTTACCCAAAAGTTTTTCCTCGAAAACCTGGTCCAAATCACCACCCTAAAGCTCCAAAAACTCAAAATGGTGAAATTGGGCTTAAACCCCGAAAGCGACCAGGGGTTCGCTTAAGCAAACCTCACTAAAAACTTGGCTCTCGCAAAAGTGAAGCTTCTTTCACTTTTGTGAATCTCGCTTAAGTGATGAGGCTCTCGCTTCTGCGAAGCTCGCTTAAGCGACCAGCCTTCGCAAAAGCGAGGCCTCCAGACACCAACAAAATACAGCCAACTCTTAAATCATCGAAAGGACCCTCGGGATTCGTTCGAAACCCCGACGCATAAACTGCATATGCAACTCAATTATACTTGACGTTCCAAACTCAATGGAACCGTCAAAACACGAATTCGAGGTCTCCTTGACCCAACATCCGTGAAACCCGGAAGAAACTAACTCAACGCCTAAAAGGTTAAAACAAGCTCGGTGCATCTCAAAATCAACCAAGACCTCACCTAGACCTAAAATCATCCCTCAAATCCAACAGAACTGTCGGAATTCCGATCCGAGCATCCGAACCCCGATTGTTGACCAAAGTCAAGCCAAAGACTAAAAGTCCACAATTTCACAATTTAGGACCTCAAATCCTCAAAAAGACTCAAAATCTGAAACCGACAACTATCACATATTAGATTTTACATTTCGAGGCTAATGGAATTGATGAAATTCTATTTCGATATTTGAAACTTCAAAAGACACCAAAACCCAATTTCTTAACAAGTTAGCCTTTAAACTCAAAACATACTAATTTCTCAACTTTCTACTCAAAGTTTGGTACCAACTTTCAAAGCTCAATCAAGAAACCAGTCGGGGTCAACATTGGGAGGGGAAAAAGGGTAATTTTCATGAAAACTCAAAAAATGACCGACCAAGTCATTACATTATCCACCATCAAAAACCATATTCATCCTTGAACATAAAGCAAAAGAAAGTACCTGGAGCTTCGAAAAGATGAGGATATCTGGCACAAATATTAGACCTTATCTCCCAAGTCGCCTCACCAATTGAACGATACTTCCACTACACCTTCACTGAAGCAATCTCTTTGGTCCTAAGCTTCCCACCAAGACAAGTCAGCCTCAACCCAACGAAAATGAAAAAATGCAGAAATATAAAGCAAGAGCAAGACAAAGGCGGAAAATTTATTCATTCAATTAAAATCCCTAAAATCTGGTTGTCACGTGTACAAACCACTAATGAAAATACATAATTCGAAAGATTTTTCGTGTGTATAGCCCATGGATTTGGCGCCCTAGAGCACTTTAAATTTTTTTCTCAAAAAACTTTATGATGACCTCCGTAATGAGTTGGGGAACCACCACGTATACTCACACCATTTTTTTCATGACCATTTCCACATTTACAGGCCCTTTTTAGGAATTACCCAAATTCTTTAATTTTTCGCATGTTATAGCACATGGATCTGGCGTCCCGAAGCACACATAGTTTTTTTCTCAAAAAACTTTATGAGGACCTCCGTAATGAGTTGGGGAACCACCACGTATACTCACACCATTTTTTTCATGCCCATTTTCGCATTTACTGGCCCTTTTTAGGAATTAGCCAAATTCCTTGATTTTTCGTGTGTTATAGCCTATGGATTTGACGCCCCGGAGCACCCAACATTTTTTTCTGAAAAAACTTTATAAGGACTTCCGTAATGAGTTGGGGAACCACCACGTATATTCACACCATTTTTTTCACGCCCATTTCCGCATTTACATGCCTTTTTTTTAGGAATTATCCAAATTCCACTATTTTCGTGTGTTATAGCCCATGAATCTGGTGCCTCGGAGAACCCAAATTTTTTTTTCTCAAAAAACTTTAAGAGGACCTCTGTAATGAGTTGCGGAACCACCACGTATACTCACACTATTTTTTTCACGCACATTTCCGCATTTACAGATCCTTTTTTAGAAATTACCCAAATTTCTCTATTTTTTATGTGTTATAGCCCATAGATATGGCGCCCCGGAGCACCAAAATTATTTTCCCAGGACCTCCGTAATGAGTGGGGAACCACCACATATGATCACACCATTTTTAACGCCCATTTCCACATTTAAAGGCCCTTTTATAAGAATTACCAAATTTCTCGAATTTTCATGTGTTATAGCCCATGGATCTGGCGCCTCAAAGCACCCAAAATTTTTTTCTCAAAAAACTTTATGAGGACCTCCGTAATGAGTTGGGGAACCACCACGTATACTCACACCATTTTTTCACCCCCATTTCCGCATTTAGAGACCCCTTTTTAGGAATTACCCAAATTCCTCTATTTTTCGTGTGTTATAGCCCATGGATCTGGCATCCTGGAGAACCAAAAATAATTTTCTCAAAAAACTTTATGATGACCGACGTGATGAGTTGGAGAACCATCACGTATAATCACACCATGTTTTTCACGCCCATTTCCACATTTAAAAGTCCTTTTTATAGGAATTACCCAAATTCATCTATTTT
Source organism: Solanum etuberosum (assembly GCA_029582245.1). Classification (NCBI taxonomy): domain Eukaryota; kingdom Viridiplantae; phylum Streptophyta; class Magnoliopsida; order Solanales; family Solanaceae; genus Solanum; species Solanum etuberosum. Next base: position 9,508 of record JAJONR010001135.1, on the reverse strand, counting down.
TTGTATGTTATAGCCCATGGATCTGGCACAAATATTAGACTTTATCTCCCTAGTCGCCTAACCAACTGAATCCACTGTACCTTCACTGAAGCAATCTCTTTAGTCCAAAGCTTCCCACCAAGACAAGTTAGTCTCAATCCAACGAAAATGAAAAAAATGCGGAAATATAATGCAAGAGCAAGACAAAGGCGGAAAACTTATTCATTCAATTAAAATCCCCAAAATCTGGTTGTCACGTGTACAAGCCACTAATGAAAATATAAAATTCGAAAGATAAATACAGGTCTCTGTCTTTGTTTCTCAAGTAGAACAAAGGTAAAAGTAAAGAAAAAGAGGGTCCGCCAATATGACAAACAGCTACCTCTCAAGTCCTTCTAGGAGACTCAAATGTCAGGAGAAGACTAAAAATATCACACGGGTCCAGGCTCAGAACCAACACAAGTGTAGAAGTAAGGGGTGAGTACCAACAACATGGTACCCATCAAGCAACCTACTAAACATAGCAACTCGCTACCTCTCAAGTCCTTTAACTCGCTAGATCTGGCGCCCCAGAGCACCCTAATTTTTTTTCTTAAAAAAATTTATGAGGACCTCCGTTAATGAGTTGGAGAACCAGCACGTATACTCACATCATTTTTTTCACCCCCATTTCCGCATTTATAGGATCTTTCTTAGGAATTACCCAAATTTCTCAATTTTTCATGTGTTATAGCCCATTGATCTGGCGCCCCGGAGTACCCAAATTTTTTTTCTAGAAAAAATTTATGAGGACCTCCGTCTCGAGTTGGGGAACCACCACAGATAGTCACACCATTTTTTTGACGCCCATTTCCGCATTTACAAGCCCTTATTTAGGAATTACCCAAATTCCTCGATTTTTTTCATATGTTAGCCCATGGATCTGGCACCCCGGAGCACCCAACATTTTTTTGTCAAAAGAATTTATGAGGACCTTCGTAATGAGTTGGGGAACCACCACGTATACTCACACCATTTGTTTCACGCCTATTTCAGCATTTACAGGCAATTTTTTAGAAATTACCCAAATTCCTCTATTTTTCGTGTGTTATAGCCAATGGATCTGGCTCCCCTGAGCACCCAATTTTTTTTTTCAAAAAACTTTAGGAGGATCTCCGTAATGAGTTGGGGAACCACCACGTATACTCACAACATTTTTTTCACGCCCATTTTCGCATTGACATGCCTTTTTTTAGGAATTACCCAAATTCCTCGAATTTTTAGTGTGTATAGCCCATGGATCTGGCGCCCCTGAGCACCCAAAGTTTTTTTGTCAAAAAATTTATGAGGACCTCCGTAATGAGTTGGGGAAGCACCACGTATATTCACACCATTTTTTCACGCCCATTTCCGCATTTACATGCCTTTTTTTAGGAATTACTTAAATTCCTCTATTTTTCGTGTGTTATATCCCATGGATTTGACACCTCGGAGCACCCAATTTTTTTTTCTTTAAAATTTTTATGAGGACCTCTCTAATGAGTTGGGGAACCACCATGTATACTCACACCATTTTTTTCACGCCCATTTCCGCATTTACAGGCCCCTTTTTAGGAATTACCGAATTCCTCTATTTTTCATGTGGATCTGGCACCCCGGAACACCCAAAGATTTATTCTCAGAAAACTTTATGAGGACCTCTGTAATAAGTTGGGGAACCACCACATATACTCACAATATTTTTTACACGCCCATTTCTAAATTTACAAGTCTTTTTTTTAGGAATTACCCAAATTCCTCGATTTTTCGTGTGTTATAGCCGATGGATATGGCGCCCCGGAGCACCTAAAATATTTTTCTCAAAAAACTTTATGAGGACATCCGTAGTGAGTTGGGGAACCACCATGTATACTCAAACCATTTTTTCACGCCCATTTCCGCATTTACATGACCTTTTTTAGGAATTACTTAGATTTCTCTATTTTTCGTGTGTCATGGATCTGGTGCCCCGGAGCACCCAAAATATTTTTCTCAAAAAACTTTATGAGGACGTCCGTAATGAGTCGGGGAACCACCACGTATACTCACACTATTTTTTTACGCCCATTTCCGCATTTACATGAACTTTTTTAGGAATTACCTAAATTTCTCTATTTTTCGTGTGTTATATAGCCCATGGATCTGGCGCCCTAGAGCTCCCAAATTTTTTTTCTCAAAAAACTTTATGAGGACCTCCGTAATGAGTTGGGGAACACCACGTATACTCACACCATTTTTCCATGCCCATTTCCACATTTACAAACCTTATTTTAGGAATTACCCAAATTTCTCTATTTTTCGTGTGGTACAACCCATGAATATGGCGCCCCGGAGCACCCAAAATTATTTTCTCAAAAAACTTAATAAGGACCTCCGTAATGAGTTGGGTAACCACCACGTATAATCACATAATTATTTTCACGCCCATTTCCGTATTTACAGGCTCTTTTTTAGGAATTACCTAAATTTCTCGATTTTTCGTGTGTTATATAGCCCATGGATCTGGCACCCCGGAGCACCCAAAAGTTTTTTTTCTCAAAAAACTTTATGATGACCTCCGTAATGAAATGGGGAACCATCACACATACTCACAACATTTTTTCACTCCCATTTCCGCATTTACACGCATTTTTCTAGGAATTACCCAAATTATTCTATTTTTCGTGTGGTATAGCCAATGGATCAGGCGTTCCAGAACACCCAAATTTTGTCTCTCAAAAGACTTTAAGACGACCTCCGTATTGAGTTAGGGAACCACCACGTATACTCACAACATTTTTTCCCGTCCATTTCCAAATTTACAATCCCTTTTTTAGGAATTACCCCAATTCCTCGATTTTTCGTGTGTTATAGCCCATGGATTTAGCGCCCCGTAGCACCCAAATTTTTTTTCTCAAAAAACTTTATGAGGACAATGAATTGGGGAACCACCACGTATACTCACACCATTTTCGCATTTACAGGCCTTTTTTTAGGAATTACCCAAATTTCTTGATTTTTCGTTTGTTATAGCCAATGGATCTGGCTCCCCGAAGCACCCAAAATATTTTTCTCAATAAACTTTATGAGGACCTCCATAATGAGTTGGGGAATCACCACGTATACTCACACCATTTTTTTCACTCCCATTTCCACATATACATGTCTTTTTTAAGAATTACCCAAATTCCTATATTTTTCTTTTGTTATAGCCCATGGATCTGGCGCCCTGGAGCACCCAAAATTATTTTCTCAAAAAACTTTATGAGGACCTTCGTAATGAGTTGGGGAACCACCATGTATACTCACATTATTATTTTCACGCCCATTTCCGCATTTACAGGCCCTTTTTGGAAATTACACAAATTTCTCTATTTTTTGTGTGTTGGCTTATGGATCTGGCGCCCCAGAGCACCAACAGTTTTTTCTCAAAAAACTTTATGAGGACCACCGTGATAAAATGGGGAACCACCACTTATATTCACACCATTTTTCACGTCCATTTCCGCATTTACACACCTTTTTTTAGTAATTACCCAAATTCTTCTATTTTCGTGTTGTATATCCCATGAATCTGGCGCCCCGGAGCACCCAATTTTTTTTCTCAAAAAACTTTATGACGACCTCCTTAATGAGATGGGGAACAAACGTATACTCACACCATTTTTTGACGCCCATTTCCGCATTTACAGGCCCTTTTTTAGAAATTACCCAAATTCCTCTATTTTCGTATGTATAGCCCATGAATATTGCTCCCCGGTGCACCCAAATATTTGTTCTAAAAAAACCTTATGAGGACTCCCGTAATGAGTTGGGGAACCACCACATATACTCACACCATTTTTATCACGTCCATTTCTGCATTTACGGACCCCTTTTTTGGAATTACCCAAATTTCTCTATTTTTAATGTGTTATATAGCCCATGGATCTGGCACCCCGGAGCACCCAAATTTTTTTTCTCAAAGAACTTTAGAGGACATCCGTAATGAGTTGGGGAACCATCACGTATACTCAAACCATTTTCTTCCCGCCCATTTCTGCATTTACAGGCCCATTTTTAGGAATTACCTGAATTCCTTTATTTTTCGTATCTTATAGCCCATGGATCTGGCGCCCCGGAGCAACCAAACTTTTTTTCTCAAAAAACTTTATGAGTACTTCCGTAATGAGTTGGGGAACCACCACCTATAGTCACATCATTTTTTAATGCACATATCCGCATTTACAGGCCCTTTTTTAGGAATTACCCAAATTCTTCTATTTTCATATGCTATAGCCCATTGATCTAGCGCCCCGGAGCACTCAATTTTTTTTTCTCAATAAACTTTATGAGGACCTCCGTAATGAGTTGGGGAAGCACCATTTATACTCACACCATTTTTTTCACGCCAATTTCCGCATTTACAGTCCCTTTTTTAGGAATTACCCAAATTCCTCTATTTTCCGTATGTTATAGCCCATGGATATGGCGCCCCGGAGCACCCAAATTTTTTTTCTCAAAAAACTTTATGAAGACCTCTGTAATGAGTTTGGGAACAACCATGTATACTCACACTATTTTTTTCACTCCCATTTCCGCATTTAAATCCCCTTTTTATTAATCACCCAGATACCTCGATTTTTCATTTGTTATAGCCCATGGATCTGGTGCCCCAGAGCACCCAAAATGTTTTTCTAACAAAACTTTGTGAGGACATCCGTAATGAAATGGGGAACAACCACTTATACTCACACCATTTTTTTCACGCACATTTCCGCAATTACAGGCCCTTTTTCAGGAATCACCCAAATTCCTCAATTTTTCGTGTGTTATAGCCCATGGATCTGGCGCCCCAGAGCACCCAAAATGTTTTTCTTAAAACTTTATAAGGACTTCTGTAATGAGTTAAAGAATCATAACGTAAACTCACACCATTTTTTTCACGCGCATTTCCGCATTTACAGGCCCCTTTTTAGGAATTACCCGAATTTTTCTATTTTTTGAGTGTTATAGCCCATGGATCTGGTACCCCGGAGCACCTAAATTTTTTTTCTCACAAAACTTTATGAGGACCTCCTTAATGAGTTGGGGAACCAATACGTATACTCACACCATTTATTTCACGCCCATTTACTTATTTACAGGCCCTTTTTTAGGAATTATTAAATTTCCTCTATTTTTCATGTGTTAAGCCCATAGATCTGGCGCCCCGGAGCACCCAAATTATTTTTCTCAAAATCTTTATAGAGGACCTCCGTAATGAGTAGTGAAACCACCATGTTTACTCACACATTTTTTTTCACGCCCATTTCCGCATTTACAGTCCCTTTTTTAGGAATTACCCAAATTCCTCTATTTTTCGTGTGTTATAGCCCATTGATCAAGCGCCCCGGAGCACCCAAAAAATTTTTCTTCAAAAAACTTTATGAAGAATTCCGTAATGAGTTGGGGAACCACCATGTATACTCACACCATTTTTTTCATGCATATTTACGCATTTATATGCCCATTTTTAGGAATGACAAAAATTTCACTATGTTTCGTGTGTTATAGCCCATGGATCTGGCGCCCCGGAGCACCCAAATTTTTTTTCTTAAAAAACTTTATGAGGACCTCCGTAATGAGTTGGGGAACCACCACGTATACTAACACCATTTTTTCACGCCCATTTCCGCATTTAGAGGCCCTTTTTTAGGAATTACCCAAATTCCTCTATTTTTCGTGTGAAGCCCATGGATCTGGCGTCCCGGAGCACCAAAAATAATTTTCTCAAAAAACTTTATGATGACCGACGTAATGAGTTAGGGAACCATCACGTATAATCACACCATATTTTTCACGCCCATTTCCACATTTAAAGTTCCTTTTATAGGAATTACACAAATTTCACTATTTTAGTTTGTTATAGACCATGGATCTGGCGCCTAGAGTACCCAAATTTTCATTCTCAAAAAAAATTATTAGGACCTCCGTAATGAGTTGGGGAACCACCACGTATACGCACACCATTTTTTCACACCCATTTCCGCATTTACAGACATTTTTTTAGAATTATCCAAATTTCTCAAATTTTTGTGTGTTTTATAGCCCATGGATCTGGCGCCCCTGAGCACCTAATTTTTTTTTCTCAAAAAACTTTATGAGGACCTCTTTAATGAGTTAGGGAACCACCACGTATACTCACACTATTTTTTCACGCGCATTTCTGAATTTACAGGATCTTTTTTAGAAATTACCCAAATTCCTCTATTTTCATGTGTTGTAGCCCGTGGATCTGGCGCCCCAGAGCACCCAAAATTGTTTTTCTCAAAAAGCTTTATGAGAGCCTCCGCAATGAGTTGGGGTAACACCACATATACTCACACCATTTTCTTCACTCCTTTTCTTCATTTACAGGTCCTTTTTCAGGAATTACCAAAATTTCCCTAGCGCCCTAAGCAACAAAATTTTTTTTTTTCAAAAAACTTTATGAGGACTTCCGTAATGAGTTAGGGAACCACCATGTATACTCACACCATTTGTTTCATGCCCATTTCCGCATTTACAGCCCTTTTTTAAGAATTCTTCAAATTCCTCTATTTTCGTGTGTTATAGGCCATGGATCTGGCGCCCAGAGTACCCAATTTTTTATTCTCAAAAAAAATTATGAGGACCTCCGTAATGAGTTGGGGACCACCACGTATACTCACACCATTTTTTCACGCCCATTTCCGCATTTACAGGCTTTTTAAAAAAAATTATCCAAATTTCTCGAATTTTTGTGCGTTAGCCCACGGATCTAGAGCCCCGAAGCACCCAAATTCTTTTTCTCAAAAAACTTTATGAAGATCTCTTTAATGAGTTGGGAAACCACCACGTATACTCACACCATTTTTTTCACTCCCATTTCAGCATTTACATGCCTTTTTTTAGGAGTTACCCAAATTCCTCTATTTTTCGTGTCTTGTAGCCCGTGGATGTGGCGCCCCGGATCACCCAATTTTTTTTTCTCAATAAAATTTATGAGGACCTCCTTAATGAGTTGGGGAACCACCACGTATACTCACATTATTTTTTTACAATTCCATTTCCACATTTACAGGCCCTTTTTTTAGGAATTACCTAAATTCCTTCATTTTTCGTGTGTAATAGCCTATTGATCTGGCTCCCCGAAGCACCCAAATTTTTTTTCTCAAAAAACTTTATGAGGACCTCTGTAATGAGTTAGGTAACCACCACATATACTCGCACCATTTTTTTTCACGCTCATTTCCGCATTTACATGCCCTTTTTTAGGAATTACCCAAATTTTTCGATTTTTTGTGTGTTATAATAGCCCAAGGATCAAGTGCCCCAGAGTACCCAAATTTTTATTCTCAAAAAAAAATATGAGGACCTCCGTAATGAGTTGGGGAACCACCATGTATACTAACACCATTTTTTACACGCCCATTTCCGCATTTACAGGCCTTTTTTTCAGAAATTACTCCAAATTCCTCTATTTTTAGTGTGTTATAGCCCGTGGATCTGGCGCCCCGGAGCACCTAAATTTTTTTTCTCAAAAAACTTTATTAGGACCTTCGTAATGAGTTGGTGAACCACCACGTATACTCACTCCATTTTTTTCACACCCATTTCCGTAATTACAGGCCCTTTTTTGGGAATTACCTAAATTTCTCTATTTTTCGTGTGTTATAGACCATAGATCTGGCCCCCCGAAGCACCTCTAATTTTTTTCTCAAAAAACATTATTAGGACCTCCGTAATGATTTGGGAACCACCACCTATACTCACACCATTTTTTTCACGCCCATTTCCGCATTTACATGACCTTTTTTAGGAATTACCCAAATTTCTCTATTTTATGTGTGTTATAGCCCATGGATCTAGCGCCCTAGAGCACCCAAAATTATTTTCTCAAAAAACTTTATAAGGACCTCCGTAAGGAGTTGGGGAATCACCACATATACTCACACCATTTATTTAATGAACATTGACGCATTTACAAGCCCCTTTTTAGAAATTACCAAAATTTCTTGATTTTATCAGGTGTTATAGCCCATGGATCTGGCGCCCCGGAGGACCCAATTTTTTTCTCAAATTTTTTTTGAGGACCTCCGTAATGAGTTGGGGAACCACCACATATACTCACACCATTTTTCACACCCATTTCTGCATTTACAGTCATATTTTTAGAATTATCAAAATTTCTCAAATTTTTGTGTGTTATAGCCCATGGATCTGGCGCCCCGGAGCACCCAAATTTTTTTTCTCAAAAAACTTTATGAGGACCTCTTTAATGAGTTTGGAAACCACCACGTATACTCACACCATTTTTTCACACGCATTTTCGGATTTACAGGATCTTTTTTAGGAATTACTCAAATTCCTCTATTTTGGTGTGTGTTGTAGCCCGTGGATCTGGCGGCCCAGAGCACCTAAAATTGTTTTTCTCAAAAGGCTTTATGAGGACCTCCGTAATGAGTTGGGGTAACACCACGTATAATCACACCATTTTTTTCACGCCATTTCCGTATTTACAGGTCTTTTTTTAAGAATTACCAAAATTTCCCTAGCTCCATAGAGCACCGATTTTTTTTTTCAAAAAACTTTATGAGGACCTCCGTAATGAGTTAGGGAACCACCACGTATACTCACACCATTTGTTTCATGCCCATTTCCGCATATACAGGCTCTTTTTTAGAAATTATCCAAATTCCTCTATTTTCGTGTGTTATAGGCCATGGATCTGGCGCCTAGAGTACCCAAATTTTTATTCTCAAAAAAAATTATGAGGACCTCCGTAATTAGTTGGGGAACCACCACGTATACTCACACCATTTTTTCACGTCCATTTTCGCATTTACAGGCTTTTTAAAAAAAATTATCCAAATTTCTCAAATTTTTGTGTGTTAGCCCACGGATCTGGAGCCCCAGAGAACCCAAATTTTTTTTCTCAAAAAACTTTATGAGGACCTCTTTAATGAGTTGGGGAACCACCACGTATACTCACACCATTTTTTTCACTCCCATTTCAGCATTTACAGGCTTTTTTTTAGGAATTACCCAAATTCCTCTATTTTTCGTGTGTTGTAGCCCGTGGATGTGGCCCCCCGGAGCACCCCAATTTTTTATTCAATAAACTTTATGAGTACCTCCTTAATGAGTTGGGGAACCACCACTTATACTCACATTATTTTTTTACAATTCCATTTCCACATTTACAGGCTCTTTTTTTAGGAATTACCTAAATTCCTTAATTTTTCGTGTGTAATAGCCCATTGATCTGGCGCCCGGAAGCACCCAATTTTTTTTCTTAAAAAACTTTATGAGGACCTCCGTAATGAGTTGGGTAACCACCACATATACTCACACCATTTTTTTTTCACGCTCATTTCCGCATTTACATTCCCTTTTTTAGGAATTACCCAATTTTTTTGATTTTTCGTGTGTTATAGCCCAAGGATCAAGCACCCAGAGCACCCAAATTTTTTTTCTCAAAAAACTTTATGAGGACCTCCATAATGAGTTGGGGAACCACCATGTATACTCACACCATTTTTTTCATACC
>JAJONR010001134.1:0-27378 GCA_029582245.1 Solanum etuberosum | reverse complement strand
AAGACATTTGCATGAGTTATCCTTTGAGACTATTTCTTGTGTTTAAGACTTCCGCTGAGTAAGTAAGCCAGGCCAAGGGTTCGCTTGGGGCCAGCAATGGTTCTCGAGTGCCAGTCCCGCCCAGGGTGTAGGCTCGGGGCGTGACATTCTAACGTTCCTCCATCCGACCGTGGCTAGTGGATTGATCAGCATTGCTTAGCTTTTGATGAGTTGTCATGATTCAAGGACTTTGTCACGCATGTCTTTTATTTATTTAGGTCAATTTATTTTTTAGACTATTCGTAAGTTAGGATTTTTCCTAGCCACATATGATTAATAGTGGCTTGTTGTCAGACTTCGTAGTTCTTCCGCATTTTAAAGTCTTTGTACTATGATTTAAGTATCTTACGAGATGTAGCTTGAAACATATATTATGATTTATGCTTTATTTCAATTATGTTGTTATATTATCATGTTTAAGTCAAGAGGCTTATTTAGAGTCTTTCGGGATTCTATTCTCCATGTCACGTCTATGGGATAGTTTAGGACATGACACTTACTTGTTTTACTCTTTCGCAGGATGGCTCACACACACGGTTCTTGGACAAGGGGTGATGCTCCTGGTCCAGAAGATAGAGTCCAAGCTAGGGGTAGACGGCACCCCTAGGTCGTGCATGAGCTGGAGAACCAGCTCAGGATCGGGTCTTGTGGAGCCTCAGCCAACTCTTATTCCTCCACAACATGTGGGGTAGGGATCAGCCCAACCAACAAATGGGCTAGCCATTTCCCTAGACTAGCAGAAGGCTATCATTTCATTATAAGCCATATTAGGGGGCATGCAGTAGGCCCCAACTCCAACTATACCAGCATTGTAGGTTGAGCCAGTAGTACCGACTCCACAAATTGAGCTGCCACCAGAACATGTTCCTGCTCAGTTTGTTATCACAGTCTGAGCTATGCCATTAGAGGATAAGAAGATGCTCATAGTGTTTTTTAGACCTACTCCTCCAAGGTTTTTTGGAGTAGTAGGGGAGGATGCCCACGAGTTTTTGACGACCATGAGGGAGAGTTTGTATACTTTGGGGTTAGTATAGTTGAAAAGAGCCAACTTTACCGCGTATAAATTTGATGTAGCATCGTATATAAAGTGTAGACCAGTTGGGTCAACTTCTATGCCTTGGACTGAGTTTTCTGAGGTTTTCTTATATAGGTTCAAACTAAGGAGTGTAAACGATCAACCCGTGGATCAGTTTGGTATGTTTGAGCAGGGCTCCATAACCCTATTGAGCATAAGCCCGATTTCATGAGCTCTCAGGGCACACTACCATAATTCTTCCTAGAGAGCAAGAGATAGTTTGTTTCTTTGTCGATGGATTGAGGGTGCAGTTGCAGATCAAGAAAGAGTCTACAGCTTCAGCGGGCAGATGTTTCTTATATATTGTTGATCATGCCCGAACTATAACTGAGCTCCGTTGCGAGGACCAATGAGGCACCGATAAGAGCTCTTGTCAAAATGGCAATGACATTAGTTCCAAGTCTAGGGACAATGACTCCTATGATAGGCCTCGCAAGTGCTATCAACACATAGGTCAATCTAGCCGGTCTGTCCAAGAGGCACTCCAAATCTCAGATGGTGAGTAGTATAGTCGGGGTGATTCTAATGTAGGTCATAGTTCTTGAGCGGTCTAGGTCCACCTCAATTACTGATATTCAGAGATTAATGGCCTAGATTGGAACAGGGATCCATGATTGTGTCGAAGTATCAGGAAATATTTCAGGATCTCTCCAAGCATGCTACCATGATTCTTCCTAAAGAGCAGGAGAGAGATGGTTACTTTATTTTTCATTTGAGGTTGAAGTTTTTGTTCGAGAAAGAGTCTATCGCTTCAGTGGGTAGAGCTTTCTTAGATGTTGTTTGTCATGCCCATACTAAGGAGGAGACCCATTGCAAGGCCTAAAGGGTTGTGATAAGAGGGCTCATCACAAGGTTAACTACATTGGTTCCTAGCTTAGGGAAATAAAATCCTATGATAGGACACTCCCCCAGCATATTAGCACCAGAGTCAGTGGAGGCGCCCTGTCTAAGCGACACTCAAGGCCATCAGATGGCATGTTAGTACAATTAGGGTGGTTCTAATGTAGGTCATAATTTGAGGGTATCAAATATGGGTTCTACGAGATATGGTGGGTGGTCTTCTCAAGGTTGTTTTGATAATGCGAACTTGGTCATTGGTCTAGAGAATGTCCTCGACGAGGTATGATTGCACCTGGTTCAATGGCTGCTCAGCCAATTTCAGTAGTAGCACCTCTAGCTTGAGGCGTAGCCCATGGTTAGGATCGTAGGATAGTCACCAAAGGTGCGAGTAGGACCTCAGGGAGGTAGGGTAGGAGGTAGATCAAATGCCCAGTTCAATGGCGGAGAAGGTCACCTATATGCAGTTGTAAAAACCCGGTCTGTCATTTGTTTTCTCCATGGAAATTACTGTTTTACCCCTCCAAATGTTGAACCTTAGTCGTTTTTCTTGAGTTTAAAAAGTTGGTTTTAAACTTTGAGTTAAATTTTGAGAATTTGATAAGTTTTGAGTTTGAAAGGCTAAGTTGTTAAGAAAGTGGTTTTTGGTGTCTTTTGTAGTTTTGAGTGTCGGAATGGGATTTTGTCGATTCCATCAGTCTCGAAATGTGAAATTTGATTAGTAAGAGTTGTCGGTTTCTAGTTCTGAGTCTTTTTAAGGATTTGAGGTCCAAAGTTGTGAAATTGTGAGAAATTAGCCTTTGGGTTGACTTTGGTCAACATTCAGGATTCGGATACTCGGATCAGGATTTTGAGAGTTCTGTTGGATTCGGGGAATGATTTTAGGCCTAGGTGAGGTCTAGGTTGATTTTTGAGAGGTCCCGGGTTTATCTTAGTCTTTTTAGGTGTGAGTTGGTTTCTTATGATTTTCACGGATGTCGGGTCAAAGACACTTCGGATTCATGTTTTCACGTTTCCATTGATTCTGGAACGTCGAGTTTAATTGATTTGCATTTGTGGTTTGTGTGTGTACGGGGTTTCGAAAGAATCTCGAGGATCCTTTCGAAGTTTTGGACTTCGGCTGAAATTGCTGGTGTCTTCTTTTCTTCTTCGAAGGCTAGTCGCTTAAGCGACCTTCTCTTAAGCGATGGGCTTGTCGCTTAAGCGACCTTCACTTTTGCGAACGAGGCTTCGCTGAAGCGACACCCGCATTTTTGGAAAGGTTTGCTTAAGTGAACCCCTGGTTCGCTTAAGCGGTACCTGAGAGGGGTTTTGCTTCTCATTTCAGGGTTTAAGCCCCATTTCACCATTTTTGAACTTAGGGAACATTTGGTGGTGAATTTTGAAGTGATTTATGTGCTACATCAGTTGGGTAAGTGGGCTTGATCCTAAACCTTCAGTTCCTTTGGTTAATTTTGAGTTTTAACATCAAAATATCAGGTTTTTTATTGGTAAATGATGTGGTTTTTCAAGAACCCAAGTTTTTTGCTAAAATGGAGTTTGTGAACTGATTTCAAGTCTTATTTCGAAATTATTTTCCCTAATGAGTTTCTAAAGCATTGAGTAATGTTTTCAAGTATTAAATTTTAGATTTAAACCTTAATTTTAGAATTGGTTTTTATGTTGATTGACCCACCTTTTAAGAAGATTGATGAGGGTATTGTTTCCAAAAATTTATTGTAAATATTATATTATTATAGATTGTGTGGCTTTGAGAGGGGTTTATAAGGGGAAGACTCAACTATTAGAGTGATTCTTGATTGATTTAAGGTAAATGGCTTCCTAAACCTTATATTCTAGGTGAATTCGTATGCTTCCTTTGTTGATTGCGTGTTGGGAGTAATGAAAATGAGGTGAAGAGTTTAAATTGTCCACTTGTTATATCTAAATGAATAAAAAAGGGTTGAAATGAAAAAGGGCTATGTGATGAACATGACGATGTGAATTGCCAGATTGTAACCCTTGTTTATTGAATGATGAAATGCTTGAAAGCATGATTGTGGACTTAAATTGTATGATTTGTTGTCTCTTCCATGTGGTGTGATATTGCTTGTATGCATTGATTGTAAAAACGGTGATGAGGCATGTGATGAGTTATTATGTCGAGTTCCTTGCCGGCGAGTGTTATTATGCCGAGATCTTTGCCGGTGAGTGTTATCATGTCGAGATCTTTGCCGGTGAGTGTCATCATGCCGAGGTCTTTGTCGGTGAGTGTTATTATGCCGAGGTCTTTGTCGGAGAGTGTTATTATGCCGAGGTCTTTGCCGGCGAGTGTTATTATGTTGAAGTCTTTGCCGGCGAGTGTTATTATGCCGAGGTCTTTGCCGGCGAGCTTTATAGAGTCAATGGAAAATGGTACCGGTTAGTGATGATCTTTGTGACTTCATACACTTGATGTTTATGCGTGACTTACTTTTGGATTGTTATTGATATACTTGTTAGGTGTGACTGAACTACTTGTCATTGCGATTGACTTATTTGATTTGTTTGATGGTTGAATTGTGAATATTGGGTCTGTGAGCCGTATATTGTAGAATTGCTAGGTCGGATGATTTTTGTGTAGTTTATAGTTTGAGGAGGTTCGGTTGGAGTGTAAGGGGTGTTTGATTTCTAGCAAGTTTCTTTGTTTTGTAGGTTGCTTGCTGAATACCGTGTTGTTGGTACTCACCCCTTGCTTCTACACTTGTGTAGGTTCTGAGCCTGGATCCATGTGATCTCTTTCTCCTTCTATTGATCTCGAGGCTTGTCAAGGACTTGAAGAGGTAGCTGCTTGTCATTCGGCGGGTCCTCTTTTTCCTTTTCTTATACTTTGTTCTATTTGAGAAACAAAGATTGAGACTTGCATTTATTTCTTAATTATGCCTTATGTATTTACTGGCTTGTACATGTGATGACTAAATTTTGGGGGTTTTAATAGAAGAATAAGTTTTTCGCTTTATCATGTTCTTGATTTTAATGTTTTTCGCTTTTCTTTCATTTTTATTGAGTTGAGGCTGACTTGTCTTGGTGGAAGAAGGAAGGTGCCATCACGTCCATTTTTGGGTCATGACAGTAGCTCCTGGGAGGGCGGAGGATGAGGTATTGAACGTTGTTATCATATGTACGATACTTATTTCCTATCAACCCTCTCTCGGCTTTATTTTATTTGAGGTATACATACTCTTATGTGTTTATTTATTATGCTTCCGGTCTGAGTTTGGGTTCTGAGTCTCTATCAGCGCCGTTAGTGTTTCAACCTCCTGGGTGAGTCTTTTGTAGTGGATCGGGTGTATAGATCATTTTTGGTGACTATTCATGGATATGACACTCGAGCTGACCTTATTATGTTGGATATGCTTGATTTTGATATTTTTCTAGGCATATACATGTTATCCCCCTACCGTGCGGCCTTGGATTTCTATGTTAATAATGTTATCTAAGCCATGGATAGTAACCCTCCAGCGGTGAGGTGGGGTTCTTTTAGTAACACGCCGACTAGGGTTATCTCTTACGTTTAGGCCTGAAGCCTAGTGTATTGCAGGTGTTTTACTTATTTTGATTATATGCAGGATGTTAGTAAGGATGGCCCTACAGCTGATTCAGTTGATATTGTTCAAAAGTGCACATATGTCTTCCCTATCGATCAACATGTCCTTCCCCTTGAGCACGACATAGATTTCTTTATTTAACTTGAGCCAGGTACTTTTTCTATCTCTATTCCACCTTATCATATGGCATCTGCAGAGCTGAAGGAGCTCAATGTTCATCTTTGTGATCTCTTGGTAAGGAATTCATTCGACAAAGTGTTTCACCTTTGTTGCCCTAGTTCTGTGTGTGAAAAAAAAGCATGGGTCCATGCGTATGTGTATTGATTACTAGATATTAAACAAGGTGATGGTGAAGAATAAGTACACTTTGCTTCATATCAATTATTTTTTTTTACCAGCTTTAGGGTGTCGTGGTGTTAAGATTGATATGAGATTCGGCTACCATCATATTCTGGGTGTCGTCCTTACAAAACTTTTAGGACTCATTACGGCCATTATGAGTTTCTAGTGATGTTCATCGATGTCATTCTTGTATACTCATGGAGCAGGGAGAAGCACGAGCAACATTAGGGGACTGTGTTGTAGACTTTAAGAGAAAAGTTTCTCTATTCCAAATTCTCGAAGTGCGAGTTCTTGCTTAAGTCTCTAGTATTCTTGGGCCATGTGGTGTCATACGATGACATTATAGTTTACCCTATGAATATTGAGGTTATTCTTTATTGGGCTAGGCCCACCTCAATTACTGAGATTCGGAGCTTCATTGAGTTAGTTGGATACTACTGATGGTTTGTCGATTTCATATCAACAATTGCAGCACCATTGACTGAATTTATTCATCTCTATGTTCCTTTTGAGTGGTCAGATCGGTGTGAATCGATCTTTCAGAAGCTCAAGAAGTATGTAATTCTTGATCCTATTTTGAACTTCAACTTGAGGGTGAGGGGTTCCATTGTGTATTGCGACACATTCGGTGTTGGTTCTTGTTGTGTTTTGATGCAGCGCGGCCGTGTGATTGCATATGCGCCGAGCCAACTTAATAAGACATTGTTAGAATTAGTTATTGTTTTCATAGAGGTTATTGTTGCTGGATTTAAAGATTCTTGCAAGCGATGCATTAATTCAAGGTTTATCTTGTTTCTTTTCATCATAATGGTTATTTCTTACATTAATTAACTTTTTTATCTGCATTTAATTTAGTAGTTAAATCTATTAACTAGGGTTATGGGACCTAGATAGGGATAAGGATAATGAATTTTTCACGCAAAAATCTTTGTACTAAGGTATGATCATTGTGCATTAAGGTTTTCCCATAAAGATTATCTTTTAGTAGTTGCAAATATAATGAACTCTTATGTATTATACTTGCTTATCAAAAGAAGTTAAGATTGGGAGAACGAATCATTATTAAGGATTAGGGGCTAACAACTCCCATCTAATAACTTGAGCTAGAGATAAGATAGCTGACATGAGATCGATGATTATGATCAAGTTAAATCCACACTCAAGTGTCGAAAGGACTTAAGGTGGTTTCCTTATAATTGAATCGAGAGACTTTAGAAATATTATTAATTCACTAGTCTTTCCTAATAACACACATGTATGAGTTGATGGCAAATTATCAGATTGAATTGCAATAGCTAAGAATCATAGCTTTAGTTTGCCTTTAATTGTTGATACAAAAAATCATAGTATAAATTAGTGTAATAAATACCCCCATTAAACCCTCATGAAAACTAAACATTAGATTGAATTAACTCAACAAAATTGGGTTATTATATATGGCAATAACTGTTTTATACCTGAGTGAGGGTGTAATTAAAGCCATAGCATAGACAACAGACACTTTCATGGGGAATTCTTGAAGTCTCATAAAAAAAAATAAAGAAATAAAGATAAAAGGATTTCATACTAAACACTAATTCATTCATGTATAAAATTTGTAGACATGAAAACGTTCTTACATATCTTAAACACTATAAATTATTGAGAAAGGTCTGGTCTCTAGAAGAAAGGATAACAAAAACTTGTTTTTGAACCTTGGATATGGATTCTATTGAAAACCCTAGGATTCATAGTCGTGGGAGAAACAAAGTCTTGTTGAAGCAGACCTTTCCAATAACCTCCAGATTTGGAGATGCGTCATCACTTGAGAGAGATTCTCATTTCTCGCACAGATGCAGCATCGCTGAAGCAAAAAAGTGTAGCCGGTGTGGTTGCACCAGACACAGTTGACCAGCAAGTTTAACAAAGACTGTGAGACCTAACAAATCTGGAACAAAAAGGGATTATAAGCACAACTATCTAGGAAAGAATGTTTTTTAATACTGCTAGTATTAAGAACAATATCTGAAAGAAAAAATCACGACCACTCATTAAGAAAATCTGAAGTCAAACCAATGAAAATCAAGGAAGAATTAATTCATAGAAGATCTTATTTGTTTAATAGTAATTATAAATCCTATACTAGAAATCATTATTCTTTTGTTCAACAATCGACTAAAACAACAACAAGTTACGAGTTGGAACTGATTTGGTAAGCTATATATCTGGTGAACGAAAAACTGTCTTCAGTCCCCTGTCTTGCATTTTCATTCAAATTATTTCACCAAGTTATCTATCCTACATTTTAAATTCTTTATTTTATTATATATGGTAAATTATGTGTAGTTATTATTATGTGAATTAATAGTGTATGGGTTGTTTTATACCTCAGATAAAAGTATAAGAAGTCCTGGGAGTCCAGTAACAACCCACTTGGTTGCTTCTTGTTTGCATCTGCCTCCTTGTTTGTATTTTATTTTAATTTCTTTTCTAACAAATCTCCTTTCCCATATGTGATGAAAATAACATGCCTTTATACGTTATTTGGGACGATCCAATCAGCACTACTAGCTCTACTTATAGAAAAAAGATCTTAGGGTAAGGAGATTTAAGCTTGATATGAAGCTTCTTGTCATTATTATAATTGTAAGCTCACTAATTAAAGAAACTAGACTTTCAATAATTAAGTTATTTAAAAGGTACTAAAACTTAGTCATTAATATAATTAGCTAATTTTAATACTGTGTGGTTCTTAAATACATAATAGGCCATTTTTGGCAGTTTAATATGTAGTTCTCACGACCAAAAATACACTCTAAATGTGACATGACGTATAAGACCCCGAGAGGCCCTACACAAGCCACTTGACATATATATACACAATATAATGGACAAAAGTAGAGAATCACATATAATGAAAGAGTTTGACATAAAAGAGGAAGTCTACTCATAGTCTTGAAAAGTCAATCTATACATAAAAGAAGTGGTCGGAACGCAACCCATACACCACATACAAAATCCAAAAACTAAAACATAAGAAAACAAATCAAAGGTAACACAGTCCTCAGAACATGAGGAATCATCAAGTCTTCAAGAGAAATTGATCAACTAGCCACGAGCGGGAGGAGAAGAAGCATCAAACCTTACATTATGAGACAATGTAGGTGCACATATGCATTAGTACATGGAATGTACTAAGTATGAGAGAGGTGCATAAGAACATAAAACACGATCATAAGGGGACATAAGGTATGCATGACCAAACTAAAACATAGTAAAATCTTTAAAGAAGAATCATAAGTCATGAACATGGTCAATGCATCTTAAAATCATAACGAAATCTTCATAAAACCTTCGAAGTAACTTTAGTTCATTTTGTGGGAGATTTACCATTAACTTACATAGACCACGTGAGCTATAACATGGAATCCGGCTGCTCCCACACCGAAAAGAGATGTCCTTACTTGCCAAGGCAAGGACCTTATACTTCTAGCTTAGGTGGATCAACTAGCTATATCTTTCTAAGATAAATCCTACGGGGGCATGTAGATAGGGACAATGAATTGCTACTAGAGACCTGGTCTCTGCTAATGGGGGAACCCTCATCTCAATTTCCTCTCGGTGCTAAGTAAAATCCCAACAAAATAGTCATATTCATAAACATATCATCATACATGGAAAAACACAATTATGTTACTTATCCAATCTTAATTCATTATAGAGTAGCTCCCTAAATCATGAATCATGCATGTGTAAGAAAACCTTTCACTAATCATGATGTTCAAAAGAATGTTGTCTTATTGAATCACGCGATTCATTTCGGTCGCGACCCACTCCTCGCAATAGATAAAATCAGTTTTTTTAACCTTTTGTGAATGTGTCCCAGGCTCTTGAGATCATGGCACTTGAGTTTGTATGCATCGCAATCGTTGCCATTAGCTCTCTCTATCGCTATGAATACTTTGATGCCAGACCTGCTGAAGCTATTGTCAATTTTGGCGATGACAGGGTAAAAAGAGTGATCCGCCCAATCTTCTTAGGGGAACCTGAGCGTCCAAAAATGTTTCAACTCCTATTTTGAAGGTGTTTTCACCCCAAACTTCAACCCTAATCAATTTTATGCTTATAAACCTTTCAACAACCTCCGCAAACATTGGAACTATAAGGGTTAGTCAAAAACAAAAATCCTAAGCAATTCTATAAATCAAAAACTTGAAAGTAAACTAATAACTAAATTTATTTGGATAATGATGGGTTGCCTCCCATCAAGCGCACAATATAACAATGCGTCGTGATGTTGGGTACATCACCCTTTGTGTTCCCACTTCAAGGCAATGAACCTTCTCCACAATTTTAGATTAGTTTCTCTCAAAAGAGCATGGGGAGTGCATGAGAGCATCAAGAGTTTCACTCCATCTCTCCACTTTGAAGACTTGAATTTCTTACCCAACATTGTATTATTCTTTCATTTTCAATTCTTCGGCAAGAGTGAGATAGTCACTAGGACACTAGAGCATTGATTTTCATGATTGTTGGCCCTCAATTGAGTGACACTCTTGATTCCGCATGAACTAAAGTTTCCATGAATGATCTCTTTTTCTTTTTTCTTGCAACTTTAGTATCATCTCATTTATATCGGCTTCTTGGATTGTTATTGGTTTGGATTGGTTGAAAAAGCCCAAAATATCTTCTATGTCCACCACAACCCCTTTCTTTGTTCTTGTATTAGCTTCCAAAGCTACAATCTCAAACTCGAGTCGGACCATCTTATAGCACCTAGCTAAGCGCAATTTGTGAGAGTCCTATTCGCTCTTTTTGGCCATTGGATAAGGAGTAGTGTCTACCTCCATTCTTGTTATTCTCGCCTTGGCATTAAGAGGTGCGAGTATCAACTTGAATTTGATCATCTCATGGCATCAAGTTAGGTGCATATTTCGAAACTTTTCCTTTTCTTGGAAAAGTATGTGCAGGGCCTTCTCACCCCAATTGAGTTGTTCGTCCATGACCCTGAGCCTAAATTGACTTATCACACTCATTTCACCACAAGGCCATGGGTTGATATACTAAATACCACTTCCAAACATATTATAATTGATAATGCTCAAATGTACTCTTTAGAACCAATTAAAAGAGACAACGGTCTGTAACACCCCAAATATTTCTAAGCTAAGGCTCGAACAATTCTTTATTTTCATGTAAAATCGTATCTGGTGATTCATAAATTCCTTATATGTGTAAAGGTCATTTTTTTGTGTTCAAATTGATTTGGATATGACATAAGGTCACAACAACCCCTTAGCACAAATTTGAGTTGAAAGTTTCATTACCGATTAAATTTTTACATAAGATTCTACTTAGGTCAACTTCAAATGATCATATCTCCTATAAGTTAAGTTTTTATCATAAGATTCTTGGGATTGGGAGGGTACTATAGAAGGTTTGTCGAGGGGTTCTCATCTATTTCATCCCCATTGACTAAATTGACTCAAAAGAAAGATTCTACTTAGGTCAACTTAAAACAATCATATCTCCCAGAACATAATTAATTAGGTGGCCCTGTCCTATAGAATTGAAGGTCCTTGAGTCCTCTTTCCAACACCACCATCTTTGCCTCATTTTGAGTTTGGAGTAAAAGGTTATGGCCATTTTACCACAGACTGCCATATTAGAGATTTCTGAGTCTGTGAACTACGGATCCAATCTACGGGCCGTGGATTTAACTACGACTCGTACTTTCAAACCGTCATAAACTTGAGAGACTCTGAATTTTGGGGTCCAGATCTTACTGATCCATTCTACGAGCCGTAGTTTGGACCCGTAGAATAGACTATGGATCCCAAAAATTGTAGAGTCTACGGATTGGATCTATGGTCTGTACAAACTTATACGGGTTGTAGATTGGACCCATAAAATGAAATTTTGAGCCTAAAAATTCAATGTTAATTCCACGGATGGGATCTATGGTCTGTAGAACAAACCACGAACCGTAGATGGACCTGTAGGAGGTTTTTCGTCAGTTTTTAAGAAGGGTTGTTTAGACTTTTTCCACCCCTTCTAAGCCTAAAACACAACCCCTTTTCAACTAATTAAGGGTCTAAACAGTGTTAAAACATTATTTTACGTTCTTTAACACTTCAAAGACTTAGATCAATGATTCAAGAGGAGAAAAGCTAGGGTTTTCTAATATTTTTTGAATTTCGTCGATTTCGCCAAGAACTTTGTTCTTCCTCGGTGTGTAAGGCTATCATAGGGATGGACTGAGTTCGTCCTCACACCCTATCTACATTGTATTAGTAAAAGATTAATATAGGGTTCTACCATTAGTTTTGAGTATTCTTGAGATGAGTTGTTGTTGAATTTTTAGTTTATTATTCATGTCTATTTTTTAGCATAATTCCTATTATTTGAGTATTCATTGAGTTATTATTGAGAATCTTTTTAACTAAACAATTATCTTAAATTAATTTTTTTTTCTAAGAAAGTAAAGATGAGTTTTGAGGAAAGTTTAAAGAGACACTTTGTGTAACGACCGGTTCTCGTCGTTATAGAAAAGCCAATGGGGAAAGAATTGGGGCCAGAAAACTTTTATGTAGTAACTTGAGAATTTCTAGCCTAGTCCAGATTTGGAAGAAATCTGAGTAAGTGAGGTCTAGGGAAATCTGGTAATGAATGAAAGATTTAATTATGAATTTGATCACATAAGTAGATAGCCAAGACGTTAAGGAACCCGTACGACTTTACAGAATTGAATTCGGGCGAGTAGAACTCTCAAAACTGATCTTAGCGTGAATGGGTAGTTTTTGAACGTCAAGGGTTGAAGGTGTGTTGTGAAATGGGAGTTTAGAACTCAAATTCCGAGGTTCTGTCTCCGTGTAAGCCGCCAGGGTGGGATTAATCCCACCAGGGCGGGGCCGCCGTAGCGGGCCAGTGGCGAATTAAGTCGGGGAAAAGCCCCAATTTCATTATTTTTCTACAACTTTCGTTCTTGAGAGCTAAGAGACGACCCCAGGCAATTTCTTGATAGTTTTCATGACTTTTGGTGCTAAAGGTAAGGATGTTACTCCCCTAATCCATTTTTCAATCTGTAGAACTTAGATCCATGGGTAATTACCATTAGGGGAGGGTTTTGGCCTGAAGTTGATGGTGGAAAAAATCCCTAGCTGCAGTTTAGGGTCATGGGTTGGTCTTGGGTCATTGGGT
The DNA here is from genome assembly GCA_029582245.1 of Solanum etuberosum. Classification (NCBI taxonomy): domain Eukaryota; kingdom Viridiplantae; phylum Streptophyta; class Magnoliopsida; order Solanales; family Solanaceae; genus Solanum; species Solanum etuberosum. The sequence continues at coordinate 14,340 of JAJONR010001134.1, read as the reverse complement.
TTGTTATAATTTGGATAATTAGACCTTATTTTATTGATCCTTGCATATATTAATTTTTTGTAGACCTAGAACAAGCGGAAAGAATCCGGAAAAGGAAGATTCAGGTGCCTTAGGGGATTCAAACTTGGTTTCGAGGTAGGTGATGGTTTGATTTCCTGTTTTTGTGATATATGTCGATTGATTTCTATATTGTATGCATGCGTGTATACGAATAGAAAAATATGGAAACGAACCTAATAAAATGATTATGTGTGAACAATAGATGCCATGAACCTGTTTACTTGATTGTATGATTTGAGTTTTGTTCATTTTGTATGTGATTGTGATTGTGATTGTGGTTGTGTTGATTGGATTGGGTGTCACATTTTGAAATATATATTGGATCTGGTGTCACATTTCGACACATACATTGGATCGGGTGTCACGTTCCGACACATATATTGAATCGGGTGTCACGTTATGACACATGCATTGGATCGGCTGTCACGTTCCGACACACTAACAGTTTGGGTGTGGGTTCCTTGAGAGAACCACTTGTGATTGTTATGCTTATGTCTACTTGTCATCGATAATGGAAGACTGTATGTTGATCTGTAATGATAACTGAATTGTATTACGTATATGTGTGCTTATTATATTGTGATTGTTCGTTGTATATTGTGCTTATGGGAGTAGCCGCGTGATCCTACAAGTACACTGTGGTTGTGTACTGATACTACACTTGCTCTTTCTTTGTTGAGTACAGGGCATCTTCAGGCGGCTACTAACATACCTCATTTAGGAGATCACTGATCGAGACTGAATTCAAGGGTGAGCCAGTTCTTTCAGGCTGCCATGAGTTCTCCTTTTGTTTAGTCCATTTTCTTCGGACTTAGACTAGTACTTTAGATATTCGCTTGTTTATTTTCGGGGTTGTACCCCTGTTCTTAGACTTGTCGTTAGTAGAGTTTTGGTACATTGACTTTCAGGTTCTAGGCGTTGTTTTCCGCAAATGTTTTAGTAGTTGTTTGTCAAACTTTCAGAGTTTATGGGGACTCTATTTTCCTTTAGACATTTAAACCTGCTTCCGTATCTTTAAATGTTTAGTTTTTGTTAAAATTTCTTAGTTGGGCTATAGTAATGGTTCTCCCACCGGAGGGTTAGTGTGGGTGTCAATCACGACGGTCTGGGTCATGACAAAGTTGGTATCAGAGCCCTAGGTTCGTTGATCTCGGAGTACCAAAATGAGTCTAGTAGAGTCTTGCGGAATGGTACAGAGACGTCTGTACTTTTCTTCGAGAGGCTATAGGACTTTAGGAAATCTCTCTATTTTCTCTTGTCTCTTTTCGTGCTATAACTTGATTCCAATTAGTATCTGGTGATCCAAATTGGTATCTAATCTCCTTCACTCTTCTGTCCGCAGAAGGTTAACACTAGATTCAACGGTGTCAGGCCCGCAACTCCCATTAATGAGCCAGCTGAGGAGTCCACCATAAGAGGCCATGGTCGAGGCAGGGGTAGGGGAAGATCAAGGGGCAGAGGAAGAGTGGCACCCACTAGGGGTGGAGCCCCAACTGAGAATGGTCCAAGGGAAGAGGCCCCTTCTGCACCGCAAGAATAGGTAGAAGAGAATGTAGAGATTGAGGATGAGGGGGATGTTGGGCAGGAATAGGATGCACCAACTTGGAATACCGGCGTTCCTCCCTTAGACCAAATGTTAGCTCAGAAAATCGTGTCTTTTCTGAAGGGGTTGGTCAGTCCTGGAATCCTTCCAGCAGTGCAAGCTACTCAACCTCCAATCAACTGCCCCGTTACTGCTACTATTCCCAGTGTAGATGGAGCGTTAGGCACTGATGCCTTCTTTCATCCTTTGTTGGGTCCCGTGATGACTGGTAATGAACATGAGATGTTGACTAAGTTTTTGAAGTTGAAGCCTCCTGTGTTCCATGGTTCTGAGAGTGAGGACGCCTATGAGTTCATCTTGGATTGTTATGAGAGGCTTCATAAGTTGGGTATTGTACATCAACACGGGGTAGAGTTTTGACCTTTCAGCTTCAAGTTGAGGCTAAGTAGTGGTGGAGGGCCTATGTGGAATGCAGATCGTCAGTTTTACCCCTACTCACTTGGACACAGTTTTATGCTCTGTTTCTGGAAAAGTATGTGCCCCGGACTTTGAGAGATCGAAAGAAGGAGGAGTTCATGGCTTTGGAGCAAGGTGGTATGTTTGTAGCTGCTTATGAGGCTAAGTTCCATGCGTTGTCTAGATATGCTATGCAATTGGTGACTACCGAGGAGGTATTGTTAGCTCACATGATCTCTGCAGGGAGAACTTTTAATGAGGTGACCAATTTTGTGAAGAAACTGGAAGGAGTTAGACGCGATGAACATGCAAAGGCTTTGGCTAAGAAAGCCAATAGCACAGGTAACTTTCAGGGTTCCTTCTCCAGAGGTTCAGGTAGGCCGACGCTTGCAGCCCGGCCAATTTAGTCAGCCTTGCCCGCTTCTACAGGTAGTTACTCGGGAACTCCATATCAGAGTTTTATTCAGGATAGCCAGGGAGCCGCACCTTCGGCGGGCATCAGGCCGTCTTTTGATCGCACTTGTTATAATTGTAGGGAACTTAGGCATATGAGGAGAGATTGTCCCCAATCGTGCATGTTGGATTCCGTGTAGCAGCAGACTAGAGCAGTGGTACCCATGGGCAACGGTAATAATGGTAGAGGACGTCCACAAGGTGGGCGAGGAGGATATCAGTGAGGCCGTGGAGGCCGGGGAATCGGTAATGCAGGTAGAGGAGCAGTGCAGCCAGGCAAGGAGGTCGCCCGTCAAGATGAGAGGGCTTAGTGTTAGGCCTTTCCGGGCAAGACCGAGGCTGAGGCGTCTGATGCAGTGTTCACATGTACTATTCTTGTCTGTGACCTGATGGCTTCTGTCTTGTTTGATCCAGGTTCTACTTATTCATATGTGTTAGTTCAGTTTGCCTTGAGATTTGATATGGTTTGTGATATACTTGATGCCCCCATCCATGTTTCTACCCCAGTTGGAGAGTCTGTCATAGTCACCCATGTGTATCGTGCTTGCCCTATCTTGTTTATGGGTTTTCAGACTTGGGCTGATTTGGTTAATTTGGATATGACTGACTTTGATATAATCTTAGGCATGACTTGGTTATCCCCCTATTATGCTGTGTTAAATTGTAATGCTAAGTCTTTGACTCTAGAGATCCTGGGTAGGGAAAGGTTAGAGTGGGAATGGGTGTACAAGCCTAAGCCAGCTAAAGTCATATCTTCCATCCGGGCTAGGAAACTGGTGGGGCAGGGTTGTTTGACATATTTGGCTCATATTCGGGATGTTGAGGTGGAGTCTCCCTCTATTGAGTATATTCTTGTAGTGTCTGAATTTATAGAAGTGTTCCCTACTGATTTACCTGGTATGCCTCCGGATAGAGATATAGATTTCTGCATTGACTTGGAACCTGGTACTCGCCCCATTTCCATCCCTCTGTATCGCATGGCCCCGAAGGACTTGAGAGAGCTTAAGGCTCAAATTTAGGAACTTCTTGATAAAGGTTTCATCCGTCCTAGTGCTTCCCCGTGGGGTGCTCCTATCTTGTTTGTTAAGAAAAAGGATTGTAGTATGAGGATGTGCATAGACTATCGACAGTTGAATAGGGTCACCATTCGGAATAAGTATCCACTGCCTCGGATAGATGACTTTTTGACCAGTTGCAGGGTGCATCAATTTTCTCTAATATTGATCTAAGGTCTGGTTATCATCAGTTAAAGATTTGGCCTGAGGATGTAACAAAAATGGCATTCAGGACCCGCTATGGGCACTATGAATTTCTAGTGATGTCGGTTGGGTTGACAAATGCGACTGCAGCTTTCATGAGTTTGATGAATGGTGTGTTCAAACCATTTCTTGATTCGTTTGTTATTGTCTTTGTTGATGACATTTTGGTTTATTCAAAAAGTAAGAAAGAGCATGCTGACCATCTTCGTATTGTTCTGGGTGTTCTTGGGAGATAAAAGTTGTATGCTAAATTTTCTAAGTGTGAGTTCTGGTTGACTTCGATTGCCTTTTTGGGGCATCTGGTTTCAAGGGAAGGGGTAATGGTAGATCCCCAAAAGATTGAAGCGGTTAAGAATTGGGTTCGGCCTAGCTCTATGACTGAAGTTAGGAGTTTTGTAGGGCTCACTAGCTACTATCCTCGATTTGTGAAGAATTTTTCTTCCATTCCCACACATTTGACAAGACTGACTAAAAAGGAAGTGCCTTTCGAATGGAATGAAAAATGTGAAGAGAGCTTTCAAAGGCTCAAGACTCTCTTGACCACAACACCTATTCTTGCACTATCGGTGGAAGGTAAAGATTTCATTGTTTATTGTGATGCTTCACATTCGGGTTTGGGTGTTGTGTTGATGCAGGATAAGAATGTTATAGCTTATGCATCGCAACAGTTGAAGGTGCATGAGAGGAACTACCCGACGCATGATTTGGAGTTGGCAGCGGTAGTGTTTGCTCTTAAGATCTGGCGACATTACCTCTATGGTGTCAAGTGTGAGGTGTTTACTGATCATCGTAGTCTGCAACATGTATTCACTCAAAAGGACCTAAATCTAAGACAACGAAGGTTGATGGAGTTACTTAAGGATTATGATGTCACCATCCAGTATCATCCGGGTAAGGCTAACATGGTGGCAGACGCATTAAGCCGGAAGGCGTTTAGTATGGGTAGTCACGCTTGCTTGGGTGTATCCAAGCGACCTTTGGCCAAGGAGATCCAGACTTTGGAGTCTAAGTTCATTCAGTTGGGCATCTCAGAGAAAGGTGGGGTGTTAGCTAGCATTGAGGTAAGACCCACGTTCATTGAGGAGATCAAGGCCAAACAGTTTGAGGATGAGAATTTGAATGAGCTTAGAAAGAATACAGTGTCTGGTAAGGCACAAGATATGGTTCTTGATGTGGAAGGTGTGCTTAGTTTTAAGGGGAGAATTTGTGTTCCCCGAGTGGATGAATTGATTCAGAAAATATTGACAGAATCCCATGGTTTGCGGTATTCCATTCATCCGGGTGTGACCAAGATGTATCGAGATTTGAAGCAAATTTATTGGTGGTCGGGCATGAAGAAGGACATAGCCAAGTTTGTGGCTAAGTGCAAAAACTGCCAGCAGGTAAAATATGAGAATCAAATGCCTGCAGGTTTGCTTCAGAGAATGCTATTTCCGGAATGGAAGTGGGAAAGGATAGCTATGGATTTTCTGGTTGGTCTCCCCAAGACTTTGGGGAAGTTTGATTCTGTTTGGGTAGTGGTTGACCGATTGACTAATTCAGCCCATTTTATTCAAGTCAGAATAGACTATAATGCTCAGCAGTTGGCTAAGGTTTATGTGAAAGAGATAGTGAGGCTACACGGAGTGCCGCTTTCTATCATCTCAGACCGTGGTACGCAGTTCACATCCAAGTTTTGGAGGAAATTGCATGATGAGTTGGGCACTCAACTCACTTTTAGCACAACTTTCCATCCACAGACGGATGTGCAGTCAGAGAGAACGATCCAAATATTAGAGGACATGTTGAGAGCATGTGTGATTGACTTTAGAGGGCATTGGGATAAGTTCCTACCGTTGTGTGACTTCTCTTATAATAACAGTTACCACTCCAGCATTGACATGTCACCGTTCGAGGCACTTTATGGGAGGGGATGTAGATCAAACATAGGGTGGTTTGAGGCTGGAGATGTGAAACAGTTGGGGGTAGATTTGGTGAAGGATGCTCAGGATAAGGTGAGAAATATCCAACCTAAGCTTCTAGCGGCCCAGAGTCAACAGAAAAAGTATGCGGATCGTAAGGTAAGGGACATGGAATTTCAGGCGGGTGAACAAGTTCTTCTAAAGGTATCACCCATAAAGAGGATGATGAGGTAAGAAGGGAAAGCTTAATCCTCGATACATTGGTCCATTTGAGGTTCTTGACTGTGTGGGGCCAGTGGCTTATAGGTTGGCTTTACCACCTAGCCTTTTTGGAGTTCATCCGGTGTTCTATGTGTCCATGTTGAAGAAGTATTATGGCGACGGGGATTACATCATAAAGTGGGACTCAGTGTTGTTAGATAAGGACCTTCAGTATGAGGAGGAACCGATTGCAATTCTTGATCGTGATGTCCAGAAGCTGAGGACCAAAGAGATTAAGCCCGTGAAAGTTCAATGAAAGCATCGTCCAGTTGAGGAAGCTACTTGGGAAATTGAGAAGGACATGCAAGACAAGTATCCCCAGTTGTTCGGTGATTCAGGTACTACTCTACTCTTACTTTAGCCAGTTTTTCCTATTTTATCATTCTGGGACGAGTGATCGGTAAATTGGTATCTATTGTAATGATCGGTTACCGTCGTTATAGAATATCCAATGGGGAAAGAATTAGGGCAAAAAAACTTTTGAGTAGTAACATGAGAATTCCTAGCCTAGTCCAGATTTGGACGAAATCTGAGTCAGTGAGGTCTAGGGAAATCTGGTAATGAATGAAATATTTTATTATGAATTTAATCACATGAGTAGATAGCCAAGACGTTAAGAAATCCGTACGACTTTACGGAATTGAATTCAGGCAAGTCGAACTTCCGAAACTGATCTTAGCGTGAACGGGTAGTTTTTAAACGTCAAGGGTTGAAGGTGTGTTGTGAAATGGGAGTTTTAAACTCAAATTCCGAGGTTCTGTCTCCGTGTAAGCCGCCAGGGCAGGATTAATCCCACCAGGGCGGGGCCACTGTGGCTAGATGGGGGCCATTGTAGTGGGCCAGTCGCGAATTAAGTCAGGGAAAAACCCCAATTTTGTTATTTTTCTGTAACTTTCATTCTTGAGAGCTAAGGGACGACCCCAGGTGATTTCTTGACAGTTTTCCATGAGTTTTGGTGCTAAAGGTAAGAATTTTACTCCCCTAATCCATTTTTCGATCCGTAGAACTTAGATCCATGGGTAATTATCGTTGGGGGAGGGTTTTGGCCTGAAGTTGATGGTGGGAGAAAGCCCTAGTTGCACTTTAGGATCATGGGCTGGTCTTGGGTTATTAGGTATTGTTATAATCTGGATAATTAGACCTTAATTTATTGATCCTTGCGTATATTAATTGTTTGTAGACCTAGAACAAGCGAAAAGAATTCAGAAAGGGAATATTCAAGTGCCTTAGGGGATTCAAGCTTGGTTTCGAGGTAGGTGATGGTTTGATTTCCTGTTTGTGTGATATATGTCGATTGATTGCTATATTGTATGTATGCGTGTATGCGAATAGGAAAATATGGAAACGAACCTAATGAAATGATTATGTGTGAACAATACATGTCATGAACCTGTTTACTTGATTGTATGATTTGAGTATTGTTCATTATGGATGTGATTGTTATTGTGGTTGTGCTGATTGGATCGGGTGTCACGTTCCGACACATACATTGGATCAGGTGTCACGTTCCGACAGATAGATTGTATCGGGTGTCACATTCCGACACATATATTGGATCGGGTGTCACGTTCCGACACATGCATTGGATCGGGTGTCACGTTCCGACACACTAACAGTTTGGGTGTGGGTTCCCTGAGAGAACCACTTGTGATTGTTATGCCTATGTCTACTTGTCATTGATAATGGAAGACTGTATGTTGCTCTAGATTGATAACTGAACTGTATTCCGTATATGTGTGCTTATTATATTGTGATTGTTCGTTGTATATTGTGCTTATGGGAGTAGCCACGTGATCCTACCAGTACACTGTGGTTGTGTACTGATACTGTACTTGCTCTTTCTTTATTGAGTACAGGACATCTTTAAGCGGCTACTGACAGACCTCATTTAGGAGATCACTGATCGAGACTGAATTCAAGGGTGAGCCAGTTCTTCCAGGCTGCCATGAGTTCTCCTTTTGTTTAGTACATTTTCTTCGGACTTAGACTAGTACTTTAGATATTCACTTGTTTAGTTTCGGGGTTGTACCCCTTGTTCTTAGACTTGTCGTTAGTAGAGTTTTGGTACATTGACTTTCAGGTTCTAGGCGTTGTTTTCCGCAAATGTTTTAGTAGTTGTTTTTCAAACTTTCGGAGTTTATGGGGACTCCATTTTTCTTTAGACATTTAAACCTGCTTCCGTATCTTTAAATATTTAGTTTTCGTTAAAATTGCTTAGTTGGGTTGTAGTAATGGTTCTCCGACCAGAGGTTAGTGTGGGAGTCAATCACGACGGTCTGGGTTGTGATATTTTGAGTAAAGTTTAAGGGCACTATTGATTTCCATATTTATCATTTTTACATTTAGAAAACAGAAACTTTGATTTCTGAACGAGTTATGAGTTCAGAGTTTTTTCAGAGCAATTACCTTTTTTAAGAGGATATTTTGAGCAATTACCTAAAATAGAAACAGAGTATGTTTTATACATTTGAGCATGAATATATATTTATTGGGGCAGTATTGAGCACCGATATGGGATGAGTTTAGACAACTCACATTCATCATAAACCATGTAGCCAACATGGGTAAAGGGTCATCCTTTTTAGATTACTCCTTGTTGCTTTCAAGTAGAGATTTAGTGGATCCACTTAGTTGAGGTGTTCTATACCCCGACATGGTATAGAATAGTTCTGACAGCATGGGCGAGACGTTGTATCATTACATAGCTCATAGTGATGGTTGTCAGTTAGAGAATCTCCCAAATAAGATAAAAGAGTAATTTATTGTATTTGTATATACATCTTTGAGTTAGCATCTTTTATTTATGAAGCTTTAAATATTTTATCTGTTATTATTGCTTTGTATTGAGTTGACTTGAGGTGAGTATTCTTCTAGCCATATTAGTTCAATTATTTATTCATTCAGCTTTATTACATACTTGTACATTCAATATAGTGATGTCAGTCGACATGCATCTTTCTACTATGCAGATACAAGTGTTCAGGATCATCAACATGCGCTCCGTTAAAATCATTTGATGCAGATACAGTTGTTTAGGATCATCAACAGGTGCTCCGTTGAGATTATTTGACACTCTAGTTACATTTTGGTGAGCCTCCTTGCATTCCGAAGGACTCTTTATTTTCAGTGTAGTCATATTAGCATGTGGCGGATCTTGTCCCAACATCCATGTTGAACTATAGAGGCTTCATAGATAAATAGAGTTAAGGAGTCTCTCTAGTATTTACTTTCCTTGAGACGTTTTGTAAACTATTCTACCTACATTATTGAGTATTTTTTTTGACAGTTTGAGTTCAGTATTTACTTTGAATTTGAATGTTCTAGATTTTGTTTCTAAGCCTATTATCACTTGAGTAAGTCTTCTGCTAAGTACTCAGCCAGGCCAAGGGTTCACTTAGGGACAAATATTGGTTTTCGAGTGATGGCCACGTCCAGGGTGGAGGCTCGGGTCATGACAAACTTGGTATCAGAGCACAGAGGTCAAGAGTCCTAGGGTGTCTATGAAGTCGTGTCTAGTTGAGTTCTTCTTATCGGTGTGAAGCGCCACATCTATAATGAAGAAGCTATGACATTTAGGAACGTTCACTTCCTTCTTATTTATGTTTGTGTGATAGAGTTCACCTCTATTAAAAATTCTTCTAACTCGTGCTTACGCGTGTCTTTTCAGATCATGCCTTCCGGAAGAGTATTTCGACGTCCCGCTAGGAGGAATACTAATACTCAAGGTCAAGAAGCTCCCAATGCACCAGAAGTGCAACCCCCTTAGGGAGATGTCACTAATGCTGAGTTCTGGAATGTCATTCAAATGATGACTTTGGTTGTGGCAAATCAGGATGTGGCTAATACATCTTGAATCTGTGAGTTTTTGAGGATGAATCCCCCAAAGTTCAAAGGGTCGAAGATCACTGAGGATCAAGAGATCTTTGTGGAAGAGCTTCGGAAAATGTTTGAGTTCATGCGTGTTTCTGATGCAGAGAGTGTGGAGTTAGCCTCATATCAGCTCAAAAGTGTTGCTAAGATATGGTATGATTAGTGGAAGAAGAACGGGGAAGAAAGGGTACCAGTTTTGGGCTGGGCTATGTTTGAGAATTCTTTCTTGGGGCACTTCTTTCCCTGAGAGCTAAGGCAAGCTAAGGTGAGAGAGTTTCTAAATCTGAAACAAGAAGCTATGATTGTGTAGGAGTACAGCCTCAAGTTTACTCAGCTATCCTGCTATGCTCCAGAGATGATGGTGGATATGAGAAGCAGGATGAGTTTGTTCGTGTTCGGACTTTCCCGCTTATCGTGTAAGGAAGGTATGGCGGCTATGTTGATAGGAGACATGGACATATCCAAACTCATGATTCATGTACAACAGGTTGAGGAATATAAGTTAAAGGACAGAGAAGATTTTCGCAATAAGAGAGCCAAGATAGCAAGTCATGAAACTGGCCAGTAGAAGGGAGGCAATGGAAATCAATCATTGTTTCAGCAGAGATCATGTGGACCTGCTCCATTATCAGCTAGTGCACATGCACCAAGGAAAAAGAATGACCACCAAAACCAGAATTTCACAGCTCAACCTACTCAGTCTCAAGGTAGTGTTGCACAAGGGGCTACTTGGACCCCACATGTGCAAAGTGTGGTAGGAACCACTCAGCAGCATGTCGTGATGGCTCCAATGGCTGGTTCAAGTGTAGTCAGATGGGTCATTTTATGAGAGAGTGCCCTAAGAACAGGCACGGTAATGGGGGCAATAGATCCCAATCTTCCTCAACGGCTCCAGCAGACAGAGTTGCTCCAAGAGGAGCTACTTCAGGGACAGACGGAGGAGCAAACCGTCTGTATGCTATGGCTAGTCGCCAGGATCACAAGAACTTGCTAGATGTTTTCATTGGTACAGTTAAAAAATTTTATATTGATGTTTATGCCTTATTTGATCCAGATGCAAGTTTCTCTTTTGTGAGTCCTGATGTAGCCATGAGGTTCGACATTTACCCCGAACAACTTTTTAAACTCTTTAGTGTTTCCACATATGTTTGTGAGTCTATAATAGCAAAAAGAGTCTATCATGATTGTACCATCTTTGTCTATCACAAAGATACCATGGTTGACTTATTAGTTGACCTAGACATGGTTGATTTTGATGTCATTCTAGGTATGGACTAGCTTCATGCTTGTTATGCCTCAGCCGATTGTAGAACTCGAGTAGTCAAGTTTCAGTTTCCTAATGAGCCAATTTTAGAGTGGAAGAGTTGTTCAGCAATGCCTAAGGGTCATTTCATTCCATATTTTAAGGCTAGAAAGTTTGTTTCTAAGGGGTGTGTCTATCACTTAGTCTGAGTGAATGACTCTAGTGTTGACACACCACCTATTCAATTAGTTCTACTAGTGAGTGATTTTCCATAGGTCTTTCCAAATGATCTTCTTGGAGTTCCTCCTGAGAGAGAAATAGACTTCGGAATAGATATTTTTCCTAAAACTCAAACCATTTCTATTCCACCATATAGAATTGCTCTAGTTGAGTTAAAAGAGTACTTGAGAGATCTTCTTGATAAGGGTTTCATTCGACCAACTGTCTCACATTGGGGCACTCCGGTCTTATTCGTAAGAAAGAAATATGGTTCCGTTAGGATGTGTATCGATTACCGCCAGTTGAACAAGGTCACCATAAATAATAAGTATCCCCTTCCAAGAATTTTGACCTTTTCGACCAACTTCAGGGTAAGGAGTGTATTACATTCACTATGTCATGGTAGCAAAAAGTGTCAAAATGACACAGTGGAACATGACTTGAGGCGTCTAAAATGAACAAACCTTAGTTGGGATGTCTAAGAAAAAATTGGTGCCAACTTTAGGGGGTCACCGATGGATTTGGCCTATTTTGAGAAATTACCTCAAACTGAGAAAGAGTATGTTTTATACATTTGAGCAGGAGTATATATTTATTGGGAGTAAATTGAGCACCGATATGGGGATGATTTCAGACAACTTACAATCCTCATAAACCATACAGCCAACATGGGTAAAGGATCATACTTTTTAGATGACTTCTTATTACTTTCAAGAAAATCTTTAGTGGATCCACTTAGTTGAGGTGTTCTATACCCCGGAAACATATAAGAAAGTTCTGGCAGTGTGGGCGAGATGATGTATCATCACATAGCTCATAATGATAGTTGTCGATTAGAAAATCTCCCAAATAATAGTTAAGAGTAATTTATTGTATTTTTTTATACTCCTTGATTTATCAATTTTTATTTATGAAGCTTTAAATATTTCATCTCTTATTATTACTTTGTATTGAGTTGAGTTGAGTTGAGGTGACTATTCTTCCAGCCTTATCAGTTCAGTTACTTATTCATTCTTCATTATTACATACTCATACATTCAATGTATTGATGTCATTTGACCTGAATCTTTATATGATGCAAATATAGGTGTTCAAGATCATCAACAATCTATTATACCTAAATTATTGAGTTTTTTTTTTTTGATAGTTTGAGTTCAGTATTTACTTTGAGTTTGAATGTTCTAAATTATCTTTCTAAGCCTATTATCGTTTGAGTAAGTCTTTCGCTAAGTAGTCAGTCAGGCCAAGGGTTCGGTTAGGGACCAGTAATGATTCTCGATGCAGGCCACGTCCAGGGTGTAGACTCGGGGAGTGACACGATCATTGTCAATAAAACTACCCAACTAACAGTCGGGGTTGAATCCCACAGAGAATGGTATATTGTAGAGAATTCTATCAAGAAATATGGATTGTAAAGTCATTCATTTGTAATAGTAAAAACTAATGGGTTGATGATTCCACCAATTTAATAAAAAATATTTGGTTATCAATTGTCACAATTGAACTATTCGGAAAATTCAAAAACTAACAAGTAATCTAGGCGTCCGGGGATTTGATATCAATGTAACATACAAATAATTGTGATGCTCTATAGTGATGAACATTCATGAATAGGCTAGGTCATCTTCAATGAAACTAATCTTCTTTCGATCTCGCAGCATCCTTTTATAGAATCTCCTTTCGGTCTCATCTATATGCTATACTAAAAAACCCAATACGTTACTTTATTCTCTCTTTCGATGTAGAAATATAGAAAATAGATCTGACCCATAACCTCCATTTCAAGCAAGTTATAGACACCAAACCTAAATTGCTAGTATCAGACTAATTACCCACTCCAATCAATCTCTTTCGAGCATCGACAAGAGATCAGAAATAGGTATTAAATTTGCAACCTTAACCCATAAGTTAACCCCATGCTAATTAGCCCAAATCCATTCATTAACAATAGCAAAACAGAGCATAACATAATACCCACAACATTAGATCAACAACCAACCCCATAATTGCATCCTTAAATTTTGGGGTTTTAGCCACCCATCACAAAAAGCAAAGAAATTATACCTTTCATGAAAGCAACCATGGGTAATATGAAATTAAGTAATTACAAGAAAACCCACTTTGAATTTAACTTTCATTTGTCAATTTCAAGAACAAAGTTTAAAACCCCCCAAAACTAGAAAGTGTTCTTCACAAGGTAAGTTTCTCATATAAATTCTCTCACTGTCAATGTAACACCTCCGATTCAAAAAGATGAAAATTTTAGTTTTTCCAAAAAATTTGGTGCCACCACAGACGGAGCAACCAACGGTCTGTAGGTCGGACCATGTACCGTAGGTGGGGGTCGTGGTTGGCCAGTCCCAATTTTCCAAATTGTCAGTTTTAGTATTTTTCTACGGTTCACTAGGACGGTCCATTGTCCCAAAATTGAGTCGTAGGTAGGTCTCGTAGGTTAGTTCCAGACTTAGAGAACATTCATGATCAAAAGTTGAGACCCACCCACGCCTGAGATGTAAGGCCTGTAGGGGGACCCACAGACCTTACATGGGTCCGTTGTTGGGGGTGCAAATCAAGTGGTCTCTAATCTCACCCATGATCAGCCAGGTTTGTCCGTAGTCTGACCAACGGACCATAGGTCTGGCCGTTCGTGAGGTTGACAGTTATTTTAAAGAAGGGCTTTTCGGTCTTTTTTGAATTGTTTTAACCCAATACTATGTTATTTTACCTTCTTCGTGGAGGCATGATCTGAAAAACACGCGCAAGCACGAGTTAGAAAGAAACTTTTTAGAGATCAAACTCTAACGCACAAAATGAGTATGAAAGAAGTGAGATGATTTCCTAAGTGTTGCAGCCTCCTAATTGAATGTACGAGTATGCGAGTTGGAATGCTAAACACAACTTAAGCTTGAAAAGAATCTGAAAGGAATACTTACCTTGGCTTTACCCAACTCCTGAATAACTTAACTCAATATAAAGTAATAAAACACATGCAATATACAGAAAGCTTTTAAAACAATAGAAAGCAACTTAGTTCGTTAAAGAAATGCAATAACAAAACTCAACTGTACTCGTATA